>JAEIIU010048495.1:17481-77982 GCA_018874675.1 Drosophila baimaii | reverse complement strand
GACACTCGAGGCGGCCTTTTTCATAATTAAGTGGCGCATTGTTGCAGGGCGGGGTGGGGATAGGATGGGGCAGATTCCTTGTAGCATCATTAAGACACGTGGTGGGTGGATCATCTTCTTAACAGGCACTTGAACATCACACGGCGAGCTGAAAGTGCAATTTGCGTTGACAACATAAACAGCCGTGGGCCAAGAGAGGGACGGGGGCTGGTCTCTGTTTGGATGTTGCAACGCCAGGGACTCGAGTGCAAGGATACAGGGGGAAAAACTGGGTTAAATAAATCATAAATAATAAATAATAATAAATGTTAAAATATTAAATTTAAAGAAACTGCACAGCTATCTCTCAGCTTGAGGTCTTCTTGAAGTTTTTATAGAGTAAAGTAAGTAAATATTTAATATAAGCCAAGATAAATATTACTTATGGAACAGAAAAAATATATTTATAATACACATATAAGCAAGCTATTGTCACCTAGTTTTTTTTCAGCCTGCATAGCCAAGGATATGCCGCGGGTAGGATGCTTAACATGCATAGAAAACGCTGAGACGCGGAGAAACGAGGTTTCCGAACACGCTCTGTTACCCACTTGGCCCGCGGCACCCAGCCACCCCCCCACCCCCTCCCCATTTTCTCAGCCATTTTCCCAGGATGAGAGCTCGAGGATGAGAGCTGAAGAGCCTGCATACGCTTAGGCACAAGGCCACCTAGAAACTAACCAAGCAGATTTCTTTTGCGCCCGAAGCCCACAACGAATGCCATTATAAATGTCGGAAAGTTAAGCGGCAAATGCATGAAAGTCAAGTGGCGGTTTGTTATTTCCCTCGTCCTTTTTTTGGCCCCTCCCCCCCCCCAGCACAATTAGAAGCGCCCCAAAAGGACGCTCTGTCCCTGACTGCTTCATATTTCATAGCGAAATGCAAAAACCCGGAAGGAGAGACGGTGAAGGGAATTGCAGGAAAAACTACTACAAGTGGTTAGCTAACCAGCAAACACTGGAAATGTGACAAAACACATAGCAAAAGGACATGTGTAAAGGAGCACAGACTGTCACTGGCCAGGGGGGGACACGGAAAACTGGAACTGGAAACAGGAAAAACGACAGCCAAGGGAGGAAACATTAACAACAAGTCATGTCGAGACCGTCACCGGCACATTGTCTCTCCACAGAGATCGGACGTGGGGGTTAATTTCTCAGGAAATGGTCCTAATATCAAAGCCAAATGCAATATTTTGAAGGATCCTATTCGACCATTAACACAATTGAAAGGCTCTTTCTGTAAAGCTTTATTTAGCTCTTGATTGCAACATACATATTACTGGAACATACAAATATTTTCGGACAGTGTTTCGGGTGACTGCCTGGTAGGTGCAGTCTTAACCCACGATTTGAATTTTGAACAAAATGAATTATGTTAAAAACTGGCAACGTCTTTTTAAGTTTGATCTACATGCCGAGTCCACCCATTCCGCCCATGCCTCCCATGCCACCCAAACCGCCCATAGCCGCTCCGGCAGCGGCCGCTTCCTCGAGCGGCATTTCGGTGACCACAGCCTCGGCGGTGGTCAGGAGCGAGGCCACACCAGCGGCATCGGTGATGGCGGTGCGCACCACCTTGGTGGGATCGATGATGCCGCGCTCGATCATGTTGCCGTACTCGCCCTTCAGCGCATCGTAGCCATAGTCACCGTCCAGGATCTCCACCTTGGCCACCACCATGGCCCCATCGACGCCCGCATTCTTGGCTATGGTGAGGCAGGGCATGCGCAGGGCCCGCCGGATGATCTCGATGCCCAGGTTCTGGTCCTCGTTGGCGCCCTGAATGTCGTTGAGCTTCTGTCGGCAGCGTAGCAGAGCGGTGCCACCGCCGGGCACAATGCCCTCCTCCACAGCAGCCCGAGTGGCATTGAGGGCATCGTTGACGCGATCCTTCTTCTCGCTAACCTCCACGTCACTGGAGCCGCCCACTCGGAGCAGGGCCACGCCCGAGGAGAGCCGCGCCAGCCGCTCCTGCATCTTCTCCTTTTCGTAGTTATTGGTGGACTCCTTGATCGAGTCACGCAGCAGTTCCACCCGCTTGTCCACCTCAGCCTTCGTGCCGCTGCCCTTGAGCAGCATGGTATCATCCTTGGTGACCACTATTTCGCCAACGCGCCCCAAGTCGCTCAACTTGACGTCCTCCAGACGCACCAGATTGCCCTCGTCGCCGAAGACGATGCCGCCCGTGGCCACGGCCATGTCCGACAGAGAGTCGTTGCGATTGTCCCCGAAGCCGGGCGCCTTTACGGCGCACACTTGGAGGCCCACCTTCAGGCGATTCACCACCATGGTGCTCAGTGCCTCGCCCTCCACATCCTCGGCAATGATGACCAGGGGCTTCCGCTGAGCGTTGGCCAGCTCCAGGGCGGGCACAATGCTCGTGGCGGTCTTGATCTTCTTCTGAGAGAAGAGCAGCAGGGCGTCCTGGAACTCCACCTTGGCGCCCTTGGCCACGTTGATGAAGTACGGCGAGATGTAGCCGCGCTCGAACTTCATGCCCTCGATCACCTCCAGTTCGTCGCAGAGCGTCTTGCCGTCCTTGACGGTGATGACGCCGTCGCGGCCCACCTTCTCGATGGCCTCGCTGATCAGGTTGCCCACGGACTTGTCCCCGTTGGCCGAAATGGTGGCCACCTGGTTGATTTCCTCGGGCGTGCTGACCGGGCGCGACATCTTGCGCAGGTTGTCCTTGACCGTCTCGATGGCCAGCATAACGCCACGACGGATCTCTACGGGATTGGCACCGCGGGAGATCTTCTCGAAGCCCTCTTTGGCGATGGCACGGGCCAGGACGGTGGCCGTGGTGGTGCCGTCGCCGGCTTCCTCGTTCGTGTTGTTGGCCACGTCTTGGACCAGCTTGGCGCCAATGTTCTGGAACTTGTCCTTCAGCGCAATGGACTTGGCCACCGTCACGCCGTCTTTGGTGATCTTCGGCGAGCCCCAGCTCTGCTCGATGATGACGTTGCGGCCCTTGGGACCCATGGTCACGGCCACGGCATCGGCCAGCACGTCCACGCCCTGGAGCATCATCGCTCGCACCTCGGGCCCAAACTTAACGTCCTTGGCATAGGATCGCGCCTGCCACAACTGGCAGCTGATCCGTGCATTTCGCCGCAGACTGGATGTGTAATTGGAGGTCAGGATGCGAATCATGTTGATCTGGAGGCGCGGAGATTAGTACTCTGGGTTACTCGGGGGCTTCTTTGGCATCTACTCACCTGTAATTGTATTTTTCAGTTAAATTCGTAAGCACTGTTGAAGCTCGGAAAGTGAAATGTGTAATGGGAACAGCCTCAGAGAGTCGAAGGGTCTTGAAGTCTTGGATGTGTTGGGCCAAGGCTACTTTGGTTTTTCAAGGAAGAAAGGTTTTGAATTAATAAATAAATAATATTAATAATATATAATATTTCTAGAAGAAATATATTTAATTATTTTAATACAAATTGTTTATTTAAATAAGAATATCAATTTAATTCATTTTGTTTATTTAAATAAGAATATCAATTTAATTCATTTTGTTTATTTAAATAAGAATATCAATTTAATTTATTTTGGGTTATAAAAAAAAGACTATCTGAGAATTAAGATCAACTCCCAAAGGACTTAAATTGCTATAAGGTTTAGTTATGTGCCACTACACTTTATTTATATTATTATATTTTAAGATCAACCGGAAAATCCAAACAGTTTGGTCTTAAAATCTCAAAAAAACTGGAAAATCATTTAAATCTTTGAAATAAGGTAATAGTTGTCCAATATTTCACCTTAAAAATGATTAAGTATGTAAAATTTCTGTTTCATTAGACATTTCTGTTCCAAAAATTCGACTAAAGTCGTGAAAATGTATTTAAAATTCTGTCTCTTTCACTCTTACATTTTCGACTTAAACATTATGACGTCACAGTCGCAAGGATATTTAAAACCAATGGATACGACGCTAGGCATCAGAAGGAGCAATAAAATGTTCGATAGCAGGTTAAAAAACACCTCTTAATAATTATAATATTTTTCAATTTCCCAGCAAGTGAATTTCATCAAAAAATGCAATAATAAAAATTAAATCCAGTATTGTTTCTTTTGATGTTCCATTACAGCAAATTTATTTTCAGTTGAAAGCCAAAATCCAAGGTGGAGGGAGTTAAACTCAAACAGACCGCGCTTCCCCAACCAACCCGTGGGCAATCGAAATCAGGTATCGGAGACAAAGCAAACTGTGCTCGGGGAACTAAACCTCCAACCCCCAACCCCCAATCCCAAGCCCAAACCCAAGCCCAGGACCATTTACCTGGGCGACAATTTGTAACCGAAAAGTGAAAACCATTTAAATAGTCGTAAAAATGTGCGACGACAGCGACCGAAATACAATAAAAGCCAAAGTGGAATGGCTTTTCCACACCCCTTTTCGCAGCCGCTTGGCTCCGCTACTCTCCGATTTTCCCCGCTTTTCGCCCCCGCTTTCCCCGCTTTTCCCGCCCTTACTCCCGAGAAACATAAGCTCTTTCGCCGGGGTATCGTTCGCTAGTCGCTGTCAGCTGCGCTTACAAGCGCGCGGGCAAATTGAAAACTGTTAAGGCAACGTAAGGCGAGGCGACCAGGACACTAGACATCGAGGACATTGGAGGACGACGCGGAGGATGATAGCGACAAATGGCGGCGCTTGTTCATGAAAATTTAAATTGCAAAATGGGCTCAAATGGGTGGGCGTCAAGCCAAGCACTCCCGCCCCCCCGCCGTTTGCTAATATTTGTGTTTTAATTACCTGGAAAAGTGTCACGACAGTCGCCGAGCTGAGCTTGGAGTTGAGTGCAAATTTGCTGCCAACCTGTGACAGCAGATGACGACGCTGGCCAATAATTTCAAGACATGGCCAGCTTGGAATTACTTTTGCAGCTTGTCATTTAGGTTTTTAAGGAATATTTCCATGATATATACCTTTACATTTCTATTATTCCAAGCAAGTGATGCCCAAGCTCTCTTATTTCATGAGGGGAATGATGGATACGCGCACACCCCTACCTAATAATGGGAATCCGAACCCTATAACACCCCTCCTGCTCCTTCAGCATAAACTAAAGCCCAAACTGATGCATCTGATTCAATTACAAGAGCCACCGAAAATGAGCCGGCATTAATATTACAACAGAACGCTGACCTATTAATGCGGCTTCGGGGGGAGAGGAGTGCTTTCAGTCCAAGGACTAAGGACTACGAACTAAGGAGGAGCGCCCACGCATCATTAGGGAAATGGCAACGAAATTAAAGAAAATTAGCAGCTGACTGGAGATGGCAAATGAGGCGCATTTATTTGAATGTAATCCATTATGAAATCGCATAATGAAGAGATTAGCACACGCATACGGGGGGCGCAATTAATAAATGACCCGGCAAAAGGACATGGCCCAGGGACGACGAGGGCCGCTTGCGTGCGAAGCTTGCGAAGAAATCCAATAAATTAGGCAAACGGTAATCATTAGTTTCATTCCAAACACATATTATATATATATATAGAACACAGACAAATAAATCAGTTAAAGTGATAATTATATTGAGGGCGGCCGCGTAATGGGACAATAACTCAAGGGCACAATTGTGATGGAGCAGCTGGCCGCTTATTAACCCATTGAAGCTGGGCTTTTGTATTAACTCCCTCGAACAATGTTCGCCCAAAAGGCTTTGCACTTCATTTAACTTCTCGACTTGGCTTACGCCAGGATCCCGACGACGTCCAAGGACGTTCCCAGGCGCGGTTTTGCCGCGCTCTCTCATCGATAATTAACCGCAAAAACTTGGCACGCAACAGGAGAGAAGAAGGCAGCAAGGGACGGGGCAAGGGACGAAAAGGGGTACCAAGCCTAAGCATAAAGGGGTTAATGGCATGGCACAAAGTTTAATTAAAAATACGTGCAGGCAGCCGCCTGGCTTTGTTAACTTAAAGTGCGAGCCAAAATCTGGCCAAAAAGTTGAAAGGGAAAATTGTAAGCGGATTTTCCCAGAAGGTTGATTAGTTGATTGGTTGGAAAAAAAAGGGTAAATTATTATTTATAGATGATACGGGCTTTAAAAGGGGTCATTATGAAAGGTAGGTGTGCCTGTGGTCTAATACGAACAATGGATGATTGTTAGGAAATGGGAATTAATTATGCGGTTTGAGGTTGAAAACTTACAAATTTTCTAAGACTTCCGTAAGCTGAAATGTCGTTATATTATATTTAATGCATAATTTAAAAGTTTTTTGTAATTTCCAGAATAATTTGAAGAAGGAATTGTAGTTAATGAGAAAGCTTTTAATTTAAAATTAAAGTGTCGGATAAATATTGAAGGATAACCCTCTCAAAGTATTCTTTCAAAGCCATTAATTGCCTAGAAAAACGTTCAGTGCGCTTCGTCACCTACAAGGACTCTGTACTCTCTGCTGAAATCGCCATATTCCGAGGCCCATAAAGGCAGACTGCAGTTTATGGCTGTAAACGTGGTCAGGACATGCCCCACACCCCCCAACCCGTGATCGGGTTCCCGCTCACTTGCTCACTCGTGGCTTTTTGCAGTTGGCTGCACATTTTGATTAGCCGGAGGCTCGGAGGGGTTTTTTAACAATTGCCGCCCGGCGAGACACCGGGGCAAAGCCACCTCCAAAACCAGCCAACACACACACCAACCCACCCGCACCGCCCCGCTCGCTGTCTGGGCTGGCTCACATGTGCCGGAAGCGCATTATAAAGGGCATTTCCGGTATTTAGGTTAGGTCGCTCGATCCGGGCCGTGCTTGGTATTTATAGTTCGGCGAATTCGACGGGAGGTCAGGTGGAAAAGGTCACACTCGCATCGCGTGTGTGACGGCTTTCGGGCATAAGAAATGAACTGGCTGCGAGATGGGTTGGGGATTCCAACTTTACACTTTATTCCCTTCGGCAGGATGGCAGGACGAGGGGGGGTGGGGAAAAAAGTTACCCAATCAAAAATTATGCTGTCTGAGCGAATGAAAAACAAGTTCGGACTCCGAGATGCAGTGCGTGGCGAGGCAATCATAAGCCCGGCAAGACACATCCCCGGAAACTTTTGTTCGGGGCGAAAAGTTTCGTCTTAACCCAGTCATCGCTTGCCGCCAAATGGCCAAAAAAATACATATATATATATATATATATATAGGGGGAAGAAAACGAAGTGGGAACTGTCCAAAAAGTGTTTTAGGTTAAGCGCAAACTTTCGCACACAAACGATTTTTGACGGTCATTTTAATAAATTGAAAACCGGCGGAAGGGATAAGACAGAGGGGGCGCTGGCCCTGGTCCTGGTCCTGGTCCTGGTCCAGGTCCTCGTCCAAAATCGATAGGGACGATTGCAACTTTTGCTCCTTCCTGGCCGACATTGTTTGGCCAGGCTCATAAAATCTGTTTACGGGCTTATAAATAAGCGATGCGATTTGTTTTTCTTATAAAACTTTAGCTTCCTTCTCTCCTGCTATATCGGCCCCCCTAGGCGGTGCCATAACTTATGCATGTCAAGGACCTCGGAACTAAACAAATCTCGGATCAGCCAGAATGTCTTCTTCATGGCCAAAAGTTTTTAACATTTTTATTGAGTTTGCTTTGTAATTTAAATTGTTTGTCCCCAAACTTGTTGACACGACACAGGAGAAGGAGCAGGATGAGGGACGCCTTACCACGTTGGGATGCCGGCATGGCCAAAAGGATTCCCTGCTGCCAGATGACAGCATAAACCAATGGCATTTTATCTCTCCCAGTGACTTTCAATCAATCGCATCAGTGTTCATTGTAGCGTCTAACAATTTGTTGTCTGCCTGGTTGCCCTCTCCCCCCCCCGCATCGACACACACACATGCACTGCCACGATGGAATAATCGAAGCTTTAATATATCCGTCAGCGACAGCCACGAAGTGGGGCAAAGCGAGGGGAATCCACGAAGAGGGGAGGGGGAGCGTTAGCTGGAGGAAAACGATATCCATATGTGGGGGAATATGATAAAAAGTGCACTCAATACCGAAACCCTTTCTATTTTCCCTGCAACCCTTCAATTTTTCCACAATTGCAAACATCATCGATGTTCCCTGGCCAACGGGGCGAATACGTTATGCACGCTGCCAAGAGGGATGTTGCGTTGGCATTCTTTCGAGTGAGGTAACCCATTGGGTTTATAGCGTAAGCAAGGAAATTAAGATTTAAGGAAAGATGTATTTATTATACATTAATTATAAATTAAATTATAAGTAAGAAGTAACGATATTTAAGTACTTAAAGTCAAGTCATTATTAAACGAAAGTAAGAGATGAAAATTCCCTAAAATAGAATGCAAGTAAAGAGAATTGCCTTTTGTTTACGAATTATATCTCAGAGTTATATATTTTGCCACAGAATCTGGTTATTTTTCTTCCTTAAACTTACAAGAAAATAAGACTAAACTGTAAGATATATCTCACAAATTGTTTAGAAAGGAATATTAAGTCTAGAACCCAAAATGAAGTGCTTGACCGCAATGTAGGCCCAAGTAATCAACCATCAAGCATTCTGAAGTGAATACTCTCTGTAAATACACTTACCCCCCACAAATTACACAAGCCCCAAGTGATTTCCCTTCCCCTTCCCCCCGTCTTTATGCAGATAAAAAATCTCTTTGCAATTGTCTTCCCGAGAACAAGTTGTTCTCGCGTATGTGTGTGTGCAGAGACAATAACAACATAATTCATTTTGTCACTTGTATCTGCTCGTTATTAAATTGTTTTGCGAGCCACCTCTTACCGCCGCCTGCCTGCCGTTTGCCCTTTGCCCCCCCTCCTCCCCGCTTCTTTCGACAGCTTCTGCCTGGCATAAGAAATTTATGCAAATTATAATACGCAAATACACAAGTTATATTCGGAGACACAATAAACAAGGTCTGTGTGGCAGCCGGCATGGGTGTGAAACAAAGAGAGAGAAAAAGGAATGGCAGCATTAACTCGGCCAGGCTCAGCTCAGCCGCCCGGCCTGCATCTGGCTGGGTGGCTGGGCCTGGTCCTGGGCCCGGGAGTCCTTGCGTCCTGACATAATTGCGAGAGCTGCACGAGTGCAGGATGCTCGCCGCCTCTGTGTGTGCGCGCTTTAAGGCAATGTGCTCTTCTGAACGGGTGTATGAAGTCGAGAAGTTGTCAGACATAATTGAAACAATTGCAATTGTTGCCGCCTCTTGTGCCGCACTTCTTTCTCGCCCCGGCATTTCGTTCTTTTCTTTTGTCGAAGGGGAAAGGCAGGCATGAAATGCCATTCCCCAGCGTAGCTCATAATTATGAAGTACACTGGAGCTTTTCATTTGGGTTTTCCTCTTGGGAATTGGGGGGAAAATGTGGCGAAAATACTTAGAGTTATTTGAAGAAGCAAATCTTGATTGTATATCAGTGGTTCGCAACTCAATATTGCATATTTGTGTGTGAGAAATAGAGTATATAACGTACTATTTATTAATATATATTAGGATGACTCGAATAATTATTTCCAAACGACAGCAGTTAATGAAATATATAAAAAACCATGTAGATTATTTTTAAAAATCATATCATGCCACATAATAATTCTATTTAGAATTTATTTTTGTTAAACAAAAAGCTGCGACATAATCTAGCTGCTATAATTAGATTGATTAATGTTTTCTATTTCAAACAGTGAGTTTTCTGGCTCGAGGTCAGGGTATTTTATTTGGTTCTATTTCTAATAATAATAATGTATCTAAATAGTAGATATTTTTGAATGACAATTCTAGATTTCCCCCACATTTCCCGCCCAGTGTAAGCTTTAGACAACTGGCAACAAGTCCCGGCTCCTCTTCGGGCCGCGCCTAAGCCTTTTTCAGAGCTCTTCTCCTATTCAATAATCCATTGGCTGGCTGCCAAACAGTTGGCAACTCGGAAGCCATTCCAGCGATTATGAATAATTTTCTGCGGCCCCCTTGCTAGCTCTCTCGCCGAATCGCCATTTCAATATAGTATTTTCCGCCATTTTTTGTGTGTTGCTGGCGCAATATAAAAATGCATAAATTGAAAATGAAACTTGAACTTTATGGAGCTAATTGAAGGCTGGCAATTCCAGAAACTGGCGGCGGGTCAGCTCGTATTGATGGATGGCTGGGAGAGAGAGAGAAACAGAGAGCCAGGGACCTATTTTGGAGCAGAGTATGGGTGTGGAAATAGCCAAATAAAATTCAATTTGACTTTTGGCTGCCATTAAATGAAAAAGGATCAGCACAAGGACCAACAAAAGCAGCAGTGAAAAATAGTCTGTGGGTGTTGATTCAATTGCAGTAAATTTTTGCATTGAATGATTTCGGGGCACAACAATTTTCGAGGGCAATTTAAATCACACACACACACATAGCCAGCGAGCTGGTGCAATTAACATTGATGGAAGGACGAAGGATTGGGATTGGGGATTGGGAAGGAGCTGTGCGAGTGGAAGTCAATAAAATGCACAGCAATTGCAAATGTCGAGGCTTCAATCAATGTGTCGATATTCAGCGGGGGTGCTTCCATGTCTGTTTACTTAAAGCGTCTGACCGAAAGTGTAAAAGCACAGTTTTTAATCAAGGAGCAACCTTAAATAATTACCTTTTATTGACCTCTAGAAGTGGCTTATGTCCGCTGCAGAATCACTAATTTGAAACTATTCACCACACACCAAATTACGAGTATTACGAGTATTTGTCACAGTTTGTTTTCTTGACAATTGAATAAATAGTTGATATTTGAGGCAATGCTTATTGGACAAAGGAAATTAAAGGCTGCCGAAATATTTCTCACATCAAATTGGATATTTTGTCGTTTATTCTATGTGGTAACTTTAATAATTTGTGGTGTTTTTCAATTTATTCTTAACAAAAGTGAATTCAAAGAACTTTTCTAGGAAAACTGTTTAGGTTTGAATGTGACTTTTTGGTTTTAACTTTTATGAGAAGCTGTTAAAGTAAATTTGATTGACATTACACTTTTTGTTTTATAATTTTAACAAGAAATAAATGTATATAATCCTCAAAAGACTAGAGGCAAAGGACTCGAAATCTAAAGGTACCCCGAAAGCACCTCTCTTACCTTTGGCATAAATTGTAGTCGAAAAAAATCCATGTAAATGGTGTTGGGCATGGGCACACATGTATGCTCGATAAATAACTCAAATCACGTTCAGTAAATGCTTGCAAAATGCTACAACAAAAACGAGTCCTTATTTCCATTCCGCTTGCAGCCCTTCCTCCATCCATACCTCCTCCTCCTGGCTTCCCTTGAAAGTCGATGCAAATCTTTTATTGACAGCACGTTCAGCATGTAGACAGACATTTTGTACACGTCTATGGGGCTCATTTTTTACTATTTGAATTTGCTATATGGAATGCGTTGTGGGGCGCAGGCATTTTTCCCATATACAACTATATAGCATTTGTAGTTTCCATTTAATTGCTTTCATTTTAACTTGCTCGAAATTTGTGGCAATAATTTGGTAGTTTTTTTTTTTATTTACGGCCAGACACGCTGTTAATATCCGAAAGCTGTGTGCTCGCAAAAAGTATAATTTTCCCTGATGGCATTTGAATGATTTTGCCAGTATTACTTTTATGGAATTCGAACACACACATTAACCTGGCAATAGGAATGGAATGCATTGATTGATTGATCGATTTTCGTCAGAAGCTCCTCTCACATTTCGCATTACAAGTGCTTCTTCCATGCCATTTATGTGGCTTTTATGAGGGTTTCGTAATAAACGAATTCTTACCCATGTCATTACAATTAATTTTCATTTATTGTCGGTGATTTCGGAGGGTTTTGTGGGGCGAAGCAGGCATTCTCGGATGGCGTCAACAAATCTGTTCGGGGCTTAATCGTAAAATAAATATAAATAAGAGGGGAGAAACAAAAACATATTTACCTAACGACGACGGGCTTGGCGTGGCAAGACATTCTGGGTGAGGAAAGTGGCAAAGGAGTCCTACCTTTGTATTGGAAGGAAAGAAGGAATATGGTATTAGGTAAGGAAGGTGATGATTTTCTATCGTTTTTGAAACATACTTCTCTGGAAGCAGCTTCCAGACCTCTCAAATTTCTATTTTAACTCTATTCTATTTAAACAATATCTTCCATAAATTGCACAGGTGATGGCAGGTCTATTTTTCCTCCGAGTGTGGATAAGCTTAATTCGCTTTACGGCTTAATGCACTAATTGACACCCACATATGACAAAATATAAATATAAACAGTCAGCCATGTGTGTGGGTATAAAGCTGTGAAACCGAGCACAAGGGGATATATCGGCGCGGTTCTGTGAATGTTGATATATGGATATGATGTATATATACAAAATGACACAGCGCAAATATTTATATTTCATTTTTTGTCCTTGCCCAAAAACTAGAATTGTGGAGGTTATACAAATATGTGCACTTGAGCACTTAAGTCGCCGATTGGATGCAATTGGCAAGCGGTCTGGCGTGAAATTCAATTTGTCAGCCACACCACCAAAAAAAAAAAAAGAAAAATATTCAAACTTTTTTAAGCCAGCAAATATCAACGAGTTTGGGATAAAGTACTCGAGGGTATTATAGAAAATATTTTAGAGTTTAGAAAATACAAGAATTAATCATTTACAGATTGCGTTTTATGGTAATATATACATACTTTCTTTATTTAATTAATTTACATGGTTTTACCATATTGAATAGTCAACGAGAAAGGGACCAAAGTACCTCAATATATTTTTTATATTGGTCCTTGCTTAATTTAACTCTAATCTTATTTATTTTCTCGTTTTATTACCTACAAACGTTGAATATGTATCTATATTTATGCTAAGATAAGCTATAATTTCCGCTGGCTACATCGTGGAGTTTAAGAATAATGGTAATTAGGATAATAATATAGAAATGTAAAATAATAAATAATAAATAATAAGAATAATAATAATAATACTAATGAATAATAACCAAAACTAGTTTTCTCTGTACTAAAAAATACAAGTTAATGTTTGGGAATAATGTGCATCTTTGCGAGACCTGACCGAGAATTTGAAGTCTGATTAGTAAGTAGATATTTTTATTTTAATTTTCTGTACGTAAAATCTTAATTTAATCCTTTTAAAAAATGTACTAGTTTTATGTAGTTTCTAAGAGTCTTTAGGGGCTTAAGTATAAGCTAAAAATTCATAAATCTTTTAAAAAATTCGCAAATTTTAGGTGATTAGTTCAACTTTAGCCAAAGGTAGTCACTACTAATTAGGAACTTTAGGGTTTTAACCGCCGAGCGCTTTACCTTTTTGTGGCAGCTCCCGAACCACGCTTCATAGGATTTCATGGCGCCAGCTTACGTCCAGGTCCTTTGCATAAGGCCGCCCCCACATAATGCGCATCGACTGCAGGCGAACGCCAAAAACAGCCGCTGAGCCAGCAGGAACTGAGTCAGCAGGGACTGCATATATGGCTATATCAACCATGGACAGGTGGGCGCCAGCGCCCACAGAAGCCCGCTCTCGAGGGCCGGCATAATGCTGATGTTGTTGCGGCCATGTGATGCGAGCTAATGAAAATGACTACCACAGCTGACTGGCTAATTATGGTCGTGGCTGCAAAATGGCTGCGAATCAGAAGTGAAAAACCAACGAGCCTTACTTTTGGCTCGGAAATGAGCCCCATCACTCATACGCCGGGTGGGTTTCACTTACAGCTGATCCCCACGACTGTCTGTCTGTCTGTCTGCCCAAAAGGGTCTGGCAATTGAGGGATGTCGAATGGGCCTGGCGGGGCCCAGTGAGTGAGATTTTTGTTTACTCGCCGGACCCCCGCAGCATCATCGCTCTGTGCAATCAGACGGAATTTTTCGCGCTCCAAGTCGCCAGCATTGGCGGAAAGTGTTGCCTTAAAGCCGGGGCTCCACTCTCCTTTGTGGCATCGTGAATGCCTCTATTCGGCCCGCTGCTGCTGCTGCTGCTTTGCATTCCGCCACCCACCGAGCGCCTTGGTGTCCTTATTAAGTTGGCGCCTCGCTGGCAACCGAAACCTGCTCCGGCTCTGGGCAAACTTTTTAGTATGCCAACCAGAATCTCATCCCGCTTTCCATACCCGGCACTTGGAATAGTTTAAGGGGATATTGTATTCATGATTATTTATGTGCAAGCTTTTAAAGTTGATCCGGCAATGATTTTATTTCCGATTTCTTTGATTTCACTGCTTTCAAAGGTAGTTAGTTTACAGATAAATGAGAATTTATTACAAAGTGTATTTCCATGGGAAATTAAACCCATATAAGCTTGAGCAAAGATCTGCGTCTCTTTTTGACATCAAAGTAATATGAGATATATGAAAATATAAATCTTTATGGTTTTATAGAAAATAATTCAATTAAAAACAAGAAATTCGCAAACAATTTCAAGCAAAAAATAAAACTTCTTACAACGGCAAAGGCCTCAAAGAAAGCGACAGGGTATTTCATGGTCGTGGACTCTGTAATGTCATTCTTATTTCTTTTCGCTTGTTCCTATTTTTTGGCATCGTCATCATTGCAACTTCATTGTCAAACTTGGCCAAGACGAAAAGTGCGAACTGAGGGTGGGAAAGCGGAAAACTGAAGGCTAAAAGTACGAGTGGCAGCGGGGGTAAGGGGGAAAACTGCAAAGAAATGCTCAAAAATTGCGTGGTGCAAATACCGAGAGCGACGACAGACGAGAACGAGCATCGAGGTTGGGCGCTAATTATATGTAAATAGCTGGAACCGAACCGCCGCTCAAGGTGCCAGATAATTGGCCCTCATGCCGCTGCAAGGACAGCTGGCAGTCGTAGTGATCGGCACTCTTCCTGGCGCTGCAAGAAGAAACTGCAAAATTGTCAGCACGTGACACATTTCACTGTGGCGTCTCCCCAAACTTGAGAGGCTTTCTCTCAGGCTTTCCTGGAATTTCAGGAACTTAAAGAAATATTTTTGAACACTGCAATGATGCTAGTGAAATTCTGATAATAAAGGCAAGCGTAGTGTCAAAGCAAAGCGATTCAGTTTGCTGCTCTTGCTTCTCGAATTTAAATTTAAATTGAGGCAATTTAAAACACTTTTCAAGGATAATTTATCCTGCTTTTACTGACGCCGCTCCTTGGTATGTGAATATTTTGTGAGCAGCTCGTTTCGGCTTCCCTCCTGACACTTAAACTGTATCAAATGCAATGGCAATTAGCTCAAATGCTGTATAAATTCCTGTGCATTTAAGTCATTAGTGAGGAAAAATTTCATTACACTTTGCCGAGTTCGTGAGAACGCAATTCCCTCTGGTCTCCGTGCCTCTCAAGGGACAAAATACAGAATACAGAGCATTCAAAAATTTTACCCCCCCAAAAAAAATGCGTAGAAAATGACAAAATAAACGAGTGGCTCCGGGGATGGAGTGAGAGGCTAGAAGGTTGAAGCTTCAGCTCCCAGGATGCTCTCGCTCTCCACATGAGCGACAGCAACCAACACGTACGAAACGCATAAACATTCTTGCCTAAGTGGGTTTGTACATAAATTTTGGCCCAACTTGCGTTGCAGGATGCGTTACAAGGAGCCATTGGTGAATGGCTCTGAGGTTGGGCCGTGTGAGGTGGGGGGGAAGTTATTCAAAAATCCATGGAGTGAGCTGGCCTGGACTCTGTTTCGGGTTTTTCCTTTTATTTATGTAGCCGCAGGCCAATGCAGCAGCCGGACTTTTGAGGTACAATGTCTTTCTGGTACTCACTTTTGGATTTTCGATCTGGTGGTTAGATGATTGGTGGTCCTGGCCAAGGAAATTGTTAACAATCAGGCGGAGAAGCAACTTAATCTGAGGTGTGAGAATATGTATTTATTTATGAAGATGCATCGATTGAAGGTACTATTTCCATTCATTGTTTTATTATTTTTATTAAATTTTGTATACATTTCAGGGAATATTTCTGGTAGGTAAGTTGGTGGAAATTCTAGGGAATAACATCGCTACTTTAAGTAAGTTCTGTTATTTATAAATACATGTTTTATACAGCTACTTAGTTTTGTTAAATTGTTTGCATTATATTAAACCTTCTTTGGGAATATTAAACTATTAAGAGTACATTAATCTAAGTAACCAACTTACTTACTTAACAACTCAAATCTAAGCAGAATTTCCTCAATGAAACAATTTATGTTTCCATCAAAACAGCGATTTCTTGGCTGAATACAAGTCGTTAGAGCAACTGAATTAATAATGAAATCCTGGTTGAATTACTCAACGATTCATGGCGATATCATTGGCTGTTTGCATTATGCAAGCATTGCTGGTCCTTTGAGGTTTGATGGCATTATCCGGACACCCACACACACACACACACATACACACTTACAGTCAGCCACACGCAGCCGAGGACGCACACAGTTGCGTTGGCAAAGAAGCAACTTTAGTAGCATACTTCATGGCGTCGCGGCTTAAGAGAAAGAGATAGAGAGCGACGCTCGCTGAAAGAGAGGCGCAGAAAAAGAGAAGAGAATGCCCGTCCGCATTACTGACCTACATTAAGTAAAAATTTATTTATGCCGGCTGCCAAATTGGTTCCCCAAAGCATTGGCTCCCCGGCTCCCCGGCTCCCCGACTGACTATGACGGATATGATTGTTGGTTGGTTGGCTGCCCCCGGACCCGCGCCACTTGTAACTATCAGAACCATTGTGGTTGTTGTTGCTGGCTTTAATAATAATGGTTTGTAATTTGCATAAATAATGTTTGATTTTTGCATTGATGAGAGGCCAGTTCTGGCGGGGTGTGTGTGTGTGTGTGTCTGGGGCATTTTAAATGATTGAGAGCTGGTGAATGGCCGGCTTGTCGGCACGGAATTTCGGTTCAATATCTGCATATAAATCGATAAATTAGTAAATTGATAAATCACCCAAGCCCTCACTGATCAGAGTCTAGTTTTGATATGGAGCTATTATTTTCTGATTTCTTAACTCGAAACCAGACGCTGTTAACTCGGCTAACAGAGCTCGAGTCGTGTTGCGCTCTTTTAGGGCCCTGCACGCTCTCTCTCTCTTTGTGCGCCTTCGGGCCTCGGGCAAGTTCGTCATTTAGCCGAGTCCTTGCCGAACTCCACGAACTCCAAGCCGAAGGCTGCTCGGCCCTCGGCTGGCGATTACGAGGCGGCGAGGACTTTGTGTAATCAGTGCGTGCTGCTAAGCAAATTAGTTTAGTATGGTTTTAGTGCGCAACGCTGATGGACGCGCCAGCCTGCAGCTCTTTTAGCCCCGACCGCCAGCCAGTGCCGACAGTTGACGCGTTCGCGATTCGCCCTCGAGACGAGTGAAGTTCCCAAGCTACCAAGCTACCTACCAAGTTACCACTTTCACCCAGACAGACAGTGTCGCCGAGATGCTGAGATATAGCGCCCAGCAACGTACGTAAGCGGGGGCAAAAGCGGCCAAAACTAAATAAATAAATAAGTGCACAAGACACAACTGGAGACGCTGGATGCCAACTTCAATTTGGTACTTCATTTTTCACAGCCCGCTTAACGCAAATTGCTAGCCGGCTCCTCCTGGCTCCTTTGCGGGGAACTTAGTGTTTGAATCTGAGAAGCTGGAAAGCTGGGAAGCGATTGGGTCCTTGCATTCAGTTTACTCCTTCTACCTCACAGTCTCTCTCCCTCGGGCAAATTGCATTTTTTGGAGGCCCAGTCGAGCGAGGCTCATTAAAATGGCTTACGAAAAAAAAATATATATTTATGTGGGAGGGAGACCCAGAAGAACCCACTGCCAGACGGATGGCACAATCACAGCGTATTTGCCGTTTTGCCGGAGCCTGGCATTGGCATTTATGGAAGCGCCGCTAGCGGCATTGTGCATTCGCGGCGGTGTTTTATTCGGAATATTTCACTTTGACCGTCACGCCAATTGAATTAATTAAACCGCGGAATTTAGGATTTAATTTGACATTTAATTATTGCAATTAAAAGTGGCCTGCAGAGAGCAGCCGCAACACGACACAACCAACAACCGAACAGAGCAGATAAAACGGTCAGGATTAGAGCCCTGCAGGATGAAACGGAATTATGGAAAATAGCATGGAAAAACAGTGAAATTACTTTCACAAGTTCTTGACAACAAAGAGCAATTCTGACATTACAATTTCTTTGTGATAAAAATGATAATAAAAACCATTAAAAACAGCACACAACAATATAAGCCAGATTAAAGCTAACACTAGGAAATTAAATCGAGTCAGATTATATATTTCGACAGTGGGTCTGTTTTATGAGACAGAAATTTAGCACATTTATTAACTTTTATTTTTGTGAGGATCTTAGAAAGTTAGACGTTTATTAACAAAACTATTAGTTGTTCTAGTTACGACTTCTTTTATTGATTTTATTTATTTATTTATTTATTGTGTTGCTAACTTGTATATTTTTTATTAAGTAACAAAATATTTATAATATATACATAAAGTATATTATTTATTTTCTTGATCTTGGTGATTGTTTTCGTGTTTCCATCCAAACTGATCGTAGATCCTGTCGTACGTTTAGGTATAAGACTCATTTTGGGCCATTAACTTTTGTAATGTAGAGAGGGAGTACCTAAAGCCCGAGTTGCAGATCTACGGATCATGTTTACTAATCACAACTACAGCATTCCTTCCTATTATTGTTGTTAAATATTTTAATTTCAATGTCAATTGGATTGACGACCTTTTACTATTAGTTAAGCATTTAGCCAACAAAAGGCATCGATTGGATGCCACACAAAGTTAAGAGTGATAACCCCATTTCAGAATAAACAATACAAAATGAAAACATTTCCCATGGAGAGCGGTTTATGAATTTGCCTCGCATTATTTCCAGCTGCCTGTCTAGCATTTTTATATGTGTTCTTTGTAATTATTTACTAACGATGCAGCTTGTGAAAATAATCGAGTTTTTGCTTTCCTGCGCCAGTACACACACTTTCTGACAATATTTAGTTTGTTACTTTTTTGTTTATGATTTTCTAGGTCAAAAACAATGCATAGCCGCATATAACTGAATTATTCGAAACCCTCATCAAGTGTCAGACAAGCGAAGGCCGGCAGGGGGAGATTGAAATAAAATTTGGCTTCGTTGGTACTACCAATGGCTAAAGCGCTGTTGGCCAGTTGCTAATGAATAGGTGGGGGTTTTGTGTGTGCAAAACTATCAAATAAAAACGGGTAGCCGACCACAAAATTACACGCAATATTTTCGCACATGCACGCCCCAAAACGAATTTCGTATAAACAATGTGAACACGAAATTTTTTCGCTGAACATATGTGATGTACATATATACATACATATATACGATACAAATTGTACACTGAGAAAAGAAATTGTTAAATAAATATATAGCGAGATATATTGCATAAATCAGAGGGAATTTGGTGGGTTTTAACTAAGGTTTTCGAGTACTAAAATTCTCAAGTCGCAATTCTGTAAGGCGCTCGAATAGCTCATGTCTATGTGCCAGGGATTTAATCCTTTTTAAATTCACATCTCAATGGAATTGAATTTATTTGATATTATTTATTATTTATTATTTCCAAATTGATAATAAAATAAATCACAAAATAGAAAAATCCAAAACTTAATCATAAGTATATTAAATTTGGTAAGCCCCCCAAAAATGTGTTATTCCAATAATAAGGTTAATTTATTTTAAGTGCACTGCCATGCCTTCCAATAAACGACATAAAATATGAGAGGGCATACACACACACACACACACACACAGGAGCTACCTCACGCACACACACCGTGCAACATGGCCACAGTGTGAGTGTGCGGGAAATATTTCATGCACTTTATGCGGCTTGGACGGTGCTTGCTGCTGGGGATCGCTAATTAGGCAATATGCACTTGATTGTGTTATAATCATTAAAACCGGAAATGCATGGCCAACCCATACAACACAAACGAGCGGGCTGGCACACACACACGGGTACAAGCTCATGCATGCATATGCATGCTGACAGCTGGCTGGCATACATGCATTTCACTGCATACTCTCCGTCGGGGCGAAAATATTTCAACAGAGTTTTGCATTTCTATCTCACAACAAGATGCAAAGGCTGGGTTTTGAGGGGTGAACTGTATAATACTCTTTTTCTACAGTTATTTTATATAGCTTGTGGTATAATTTCCAACAAAAGTTTAGGGATATATGGGAAAGAATCAGTTAAGAAGTGTTAAGAATGAAAATAAATACTTAGCATCATTCAAAATGAATAACACAAAATAGTACGCATAGAAATAACAAAGTTAAAACATATTTAGAGCCAAATTTATAATATTTCTTATATAGTTACTCCAATAAAAATACAATTACAAAACCATAGCAATTTCTGTGGCATCCCTAATAGTCCTGCTTACGCTTATGAGTTCCTTTTTGTCATCAGAATGTGCATACCCTCTGAAAGTGTATAAAAACAAAGCACCCGAGTGCTGTATAGGTGATTTGTTTTTTTTTTTTCGTTCAGAGCGAGGCCCAGCCTGTAGATTTTGTCGAATATTAATTGCATTTTCGAAAGGCTCTTTAAAGGACCGATCCGAAAATCTGCAATTCTGCTGCTCTCTCTTCGAGAGAGTCACATCAATGGCCAGGAAACGGAAGTGGGGGGGAAAGCAAACACGTGTCGGAAAAATGGCTGCTTGCAACAATGTTGACACACACAGACACACACACAGACACACCCACACATACACTCAAAGCAGGACCCGCATTGCATATGTAAAGCTGCTTGTAAGCTGGCCAATTTTTTATGCATTTATGCATTTTCATCCGCGCTGCAGCAGCTCCTAGCCCTCCTCTCACCCCATGTCCACTGCCTGCTTTTTTATTAAAGTTGTGCCGTTAAGAAAGGCGGAGGAATGCCGCAACAATCGGCCACGCCCCCTTGCCCAAGCTGCTGCCCATGCCCGAACGCCTTTTTGTAGGTTAATCAAATGCAAGGCGAAAAAAATACAAAGTGTGTGGGGGAGTGAGAGGGTACTGCAACTGCTGCTGCTGCTGCTGCAGCTGCTGCGTTCCTTCCTTGGCTAGTTAGTGTGAGGAGCAGCGGGCGTTGGAGCAAACATTTTTCCATCTTTTTATATACGCATTTCGCATGGCTTGTTATATTAAAAGAAACTTCCATTCCCCCCCCTACCCCCGACCAGCGAGAGAGACAAGGAGCAGCCACTGGCAACTGACAGCCGAGATGGACGGGGCTGTGATTTGATTTTTATTCCAAGCGATGCACAGCAGCAGCAGCAGCAACAGCAGCAGTGGACAGATGAGTTATGGCAAACGCTGTAAATGCACGTTGTGTGGTTGGTTCTCAAATTAATTAGATTGGTCAGAGCCACTGAAGATGGAGACACATGCAGGACTGCTTAGTGGAAGGCAAAAATTAATTCCAAACAGAACAGAAACACCCCACCTCTTGGCATTTCACACTGAAGTAATAATTAATTCTCTTCCTTTTTCGTAAATATTTTGTATACATAAAGTGCTAATAAAGTAAACCAAACAGAGGTATAAATAATTTAATTTCCCTGCAAGCCAAGTTTATTTAGTTAGCCAAAGGTTGAAAAATATTTGAGGCAATGCAGAAATAGCTCCTTCAATTTAATGCCCCTGCCTGCATATTATGGGCGACAGCTACCAAGCTCCAAGGAGTTCCCAGGCTGCCCCCCAGCCAGCCAGCCAGTTCAGGTGACATAAACAAGCCCTTTATTTGGCATTCTGCTGCAGTTTTTGACACGCGAAAGTAGCAAAGCGCTTGCACAAAAAAGGGAATAACCAAATGCAAAATGGCAAGGAATGCGGATAAGAGTAAAGATACACAAGAAACGAGCAGGAATGTCAAAGTGCATAGAGCCGACTATGAGATACCCTACTACTACTGCATAAGAAGTTTCCTAGCTTAAAGCAAAAATAAAACAGAATCTATCTATAGTACATGCATCTTTTTATAGAGTTTCCTTCTCTCTCTACTCTCTTTACTTTTACCTTTGTGTAAATACAATATCCTCGACGAGTGCCAGGTATATCCACAACCAAATCGCGTGAGAAATATGAAGGCAGACAGAACGAAGCGAGGCAATGTATATATGTACTTAATATATAGGTAAAATAATACAGGGGCCCCAAGGGGGATATCATTTGTTATTTCATTTCCGAGACACGCCAGAGCAAAAAGCCAGAGAATGCAGGAATGCCGGGGATTAGCAACTGTCATTGACAGTTGGAAATCATAGACGCCATTTAGCTGGCTGTAAATCGCTGGCCGCATTTCGTTGTTTGTCATTTAACGATTGACAGCTGGCGATAAGCGGAGCGGGCCAAAAAAGGAGCAAGAGCCCGGAGCCCGCCAAGCCAAGACAATAAACGAAATAAGAACAGCGGGAGCCAGCCGGGGCATCCAATAGAAATGTTAATGACGCAGCCGGGAAGGTGTCAACTGGGCCCCGTGGTATGGGTTTTTGGGCCAAGATTGCCACGTTAGCCATTGGCATGGGCTTTTCGTGTCCTTTTCTCCTTTTTTCGCCGCCCTTCTCCGTCCGGCTATTTATCATTATGACGTTGTTTGACTTGGCCGGTTGGATTTGTCCTGGGAGCGGCAGATGGGTCTCCGGGTCTCTAAGCTGTTAATCAAAGATAGCCCACCGATGGCCGGAACAATGGGGACGTAATGCGATGCCAAATCTGTCCTTGAGTGCATACACTTGGGACGCGGGGGCTTCGATGGGGAATATCACTCATAATTTGGCCAAGCAGAGAGTGCAATATATATATAATGCAGTATCTTTTTAATTGTTTGACTTTAAAGAGTTTCCTTTCTGCTGTCAGTGGGGATAGTTTCTTAATTCTGAGATATTTTTAACCCCAAGAAACGGGGTGTTTTGTATTTCCAAAGAGTCTTTCCTTGGAACTCCTTCGTATTCAACTTTATAATCAACTGAAACGAACCAATTTCCCAGGAAAATATATCCCACTCACAAATTCAATCAAAAGTATATACAAACATGGATTCCGCGAACAGACTGTCTCTCTGCATGGGGGCCACGCCCTCCACTCGTTCTGTTTTTTTTTTAGTCAATTACGCCCATAAATGTCAGGTCAACCCGCTGGCCACGCCACCTGTCATCCTGCCACCTTTGACCCGCTCTCGTCGTTGGTTCCGCTACACGCCAGCCGGTTAAGCCAATTTATTAAATACAAAACCATTTGTCACATTTCATTCAAGTTTTCAGCACACAGCCCCGTGTTATCGCTTTTATGCGGGCCGTTCCCCCTGGCTCGGCTATCTTTATGATTGTGGCGGCGGCGGTAGGACAGCCGAAAAATGCCACAAATGACCAGAGGCCACACAAAGGTGACAAAGCCCTGGGACAAAAGAATAACAATAACAGAAGTCAGTCTGGGATTATTCTCCATTAATTTCCACCTGGTCAACTGATAATAAAACGGGCCAGCGGACAGGCAGGGAGCACGATGATCCACGGACGGCAATAATGCACAGATAATACTCGTGGCAATATTAATAACCGAAATGGGCGACCCTTTGGGCGGACATTTCGATGGGTGGCGGAGGAGGAAAAGGAAAAGGTCGGTCGAAGCGAAATCATTGCCCGGGATCTGACCGCAATTAGTTGATTGCCAGCACTCAATTCCTTCAAAGATGGAAAGTGCTTTCAATTTCATAAGCGAACCGAGTACGAGTACGAGTGCGAGTGCAAGTCCTTTCTCCCTCCCCAGGAACTTGGTATCTGCCTGTAGCTATCTCGGGCACTCACTATAAGCCACACTCGACGGGAAATTAAACTTGTCCAAAAGTTTAAATGCCTTTCTGCCGCTTTCCGTTGCGCTGCGCTTGACTTTTGTTTTCAAGTTTCCTCGCATTTCCCCGTTGGCCTGACCGAGTCCGGGTCTCCCTCTACTTCCTAGATGCTGCCGCCCTCCTTTTTGAGTTTTCTAATTTTCCCCGCTGCCAGCAATTAAAGAAAGCCTGTGCACATATAGAACAGAATGTCTGTGAAATGATACATATATATAGTTTATGCTGGAGAGCTGAATGTGTAACTAAAAGTGACTTGCGGTTCTACACAAAATGTTGCATGCTGCTTATGGGGCAAATGAAGCATGTCAAGTTACCCATACGCCTGGTTGGCTCGCCTCAATTGAATCAGAAGGAGCGCTTGCCTCCTGCTTCGAGTGGCCTCTCCGGTGATTCCGGTGACCCTGAGTGAAGAGTGCAGCATAAATAACTATGTGGTTAAAAAAATAAATGTTGAGCTCTAGAATAAATATTTTTTTTATTAAGTTTTAAGCTCCTACTTATTAAATTCCCAACTTGTTCTCTTTAAAAAACTTTCCTTCTATTTAACAACATATACTATATATCTCCCGCGATCGTTAAGGTTTACGGTCGTTTTTCAGCACAATTTGCAAACTGTTAACAGTTTTTTTGCATCCTGCTTAATATGCAATCGTGCATAATGCATCAACGCATAGATTGTGGCAACAGGGGAGTTCACGGGGCCTGCTGTATGTGCATAAATAATGGAATGATATTTAATAATGCAATGATGAAAACTTACTGCAGTGCATGCGAGGGGGCATGAGGGGGGAGCTAGGCAGACGGGGCAGGAACCGGCGGCAATAATAAATGCGTTAAAAAATTAAAAGCATGCCATTCACTTCTGATATATATTTTACATATACTGAATATTCTTTATTTCCTCCCCCTCCATCCTTCCTTCCTTCCTTCCTCTCCATTTACAGTGGGCCACATCCGCAGTGGAGTCGAGCTCGGGCACTGCGTCGCCGCCAGTGATGCCCTGGAAAAGTTGTTCAATTTCCCGGCCAAGAGCCGAGCAAATTGAAGCGCATAAATATTTGAGCTTGCCAGCCACTGCAAATCGAAAGTGAAGTCGAAGGACTTCAAGTGAGATCCTGACCAGACCAGCAGTTGGAGTGTAAACAATTTCGAGAAACGAACAGCGCGAAACAGGAACAGGCCCAGTCAAAACCGGCACAGACCGGCGTTAGCAAATAGCAAAAAATAATAATAATAAAAAAAACAACAAAATGAAAATTAAAATTAAAATATTTCCGCTGTCAGCGGAAGCAGCGACAAGCCGCGGCGCGGCAGGCCAGATGCAGCGGAAGCGCAGAGTGCCGGAAATATCCTCGCGGCTAATTGTTGCCGCCGCCGCCATCGCCTCGCTCCTCTGCCTCACCCGCTCGCTCACGATCTCGGTGTGCGCCGCCCAGGAGACCGATGACGAGAGCGACCTGCATCAGCTGGAGCAGCTGCATCATCTCGACCAGCACCCGGACTTCATAATCGGGGAGTCCGAGGAACGCGATCACATCGCACATCACTTGGGTGAGTTGCGTTTTTACTTATATTTTTATATATCATATATGTATATATCGAGAGATATATCTCCCTTTTTTATACCCTTGCGAGGGTATTATAAATTTGTTTTATATTCGAATTATCTTTGAACTTACTTTTTAAAAAAAGAAGAAAATGAAAGGATTTGTTCTAGCACTTTCGTTGGGATCCTTCAGCTTTTCTTCTACAGAAAGGTTAAATATTTTCGGAGTTGAAAATAATTTGAAAAGCAAATAAAAGCATATACAGCTATGGATTTAACCCTTATCACTGTGTTAGAAAAATCCTAAGAATATATACTTCTCGACCTGATACGGTTCTCCTTACACCCTCAAGGGTTAAGTGACTTATCCTGCCACCGACGCATAGATTTATCATCTTCGCTCTTTCCCTTAGTGCCCCCGGATCGGCCAGTGTAATCGAACTGGGCTTTAACACGCTCTATTTGCTTTCGGGTGCCTGGGCGCCGGTCACAAGGTCGACTTTGGCGCCTTTGCCAAGTGCTAACAAAAAGTTTTGAGTGGCTTAAACTCTGCACCCTCGCCTGAGCTATCTGGATGTCATTTCAAGTGAATTATGTGACTGGCAGTCTGACCGGGTCCAAAAAAAGCAGCTTGGCTCATTGGGCACACATGGCAGGGGGAGGGGTGGTAAGGGGTAAAAGGGGAGCGTGAAGGGAAGCGAGGGGCAGCGGTGGCCAGCAGCACGTGCTTGGTTAGCTTTAGTGGCTGTTTAAGTTGTCATTGTCCGCACAGAGCCCACAGCATAATTAAGGGGCGCACATGGCGTATGCGTATTGTGGCTTACTCCAGCCCTGACACAGGACTCTTCTCTGCCTCTCGCTGTCTCTGCCTCCCACGCACATCCACACACACACACACAAGTGACCACTTAAGTTTTCTTTGTCTATGACTTGTGGGCAACAAGCTGCCTCCTGTGGCACGGCCTGCCTCGTCCTGCGGCTCCTTCTGCTCCGGCGGCTCAACAAGTGGACAAACGTTGACATTGCACACAATGTTGAACCCCTGAAAATATATATTCTCCTTGCATGTGTGTGTGTGTGTGAGTGTGTGTGTGTGCCAGCCTGTGTGTGGGTATCTACTTATGACAAAAAGTGATTGACATTGTGATTGATGGCACTTTGGGTCGTCAGTTTCTGGGTTTATGACTTGACACGATGACCAACTATTCCCATTGTGACCCATGAATTTTTCGGGAAAAAAGGGTTTTGTTCAAGTGAAATGTTTCCTCTTTACTGGCAGGGATTTGCATGCGAATTTTTGGTTTTGCAACTGCAGCTTTATAATTGGGCAAGGACTCTCTGTGGGGGGGATTTTGGGGTAGAAGGAGTTGTGTTTCGCAAGGACTTTCACTTGTAACACATCGTTGCTGGTTTTAATTGCTGTTGTTTTTGACATAATTCTCTTAAATAAAATGAAGATATTAGGTTACGTACATATTTAATACAATTAACTTTACTAGATTTAGTAGATAGAGAGACCTTTCTCAGAGAGACTTTAAATATTCAATATTTCACTTAAAATATGATTTCAAACTATAGTAATAAATCCATCTATCAATTGCTAACCGAATTTACAAATTAGTCACAAATCGAGTGAGAATATACTCATATTTCTCTTATTCGCTTGCTATATCTGGTTTAGTCAAGGGACTACAGTCAGTTTTGATTCCGCTTTTGTCAAATTTAATTTCCCTGTATGGCTTTGCGCAATAGTTTTTCCACTGGCTCGCTGCATTTCCACGTTTTCCCTTCGTATATCCGATGGGTGTTTTTTTCCAGCTGCAGTTGCTGCTGATGTGCCGGCAATTGTTTGACAATTTTTCAACAATTTCCCCGTGGACGGTACAGCAAAAAAAAAGCGGTCGCCCTTCTTTGTCAATTCCCTTTTATTCGCAGCCATTTCCTTGTTGTACATTTTTTGTTGTTGTTGTTGAGTTTTGTTTTTTAATGCCGGTGTGTGTTTGTGTGTTAGCTTTTTTCACACGCTTTCGCGCTGCATCTAAAAGTATGCAGGACATTTTACGCCCAGCGTGGCTTTGCTGGCAGCGAAGTGGGAGTCAGGAGGCAGGAGCTGCTGGGGGCGTGTGCCAGGACAACAATCACGGGGGCTGCTGGCCTTTGAGGCTGTGTGTGTGTGTGTGTGTGTGTGTCGCTGTTTATTTTCCTTAGCTTTTGTAATTTGTATTTTATTTTGGGCCCACTCTTGTTGTTTTCCTTTGCCCGCTTGCCATTTGCTGTTGCGCTGTTTCCCGCTGTTGCCTCACGGCGAGTCCTTGTTTAAGCTTCATTTTTCCATGTTACCCTGCTGGCCGCGTTTGAAGTTGGCCTTTGTAGTGTGGGGGCAGCTACCCACCTGATCATCTCCTTGCCTAGTGGCCAGTCAAATTTAATTTGCCGAATGTTGATCCTGGGCCAGGACTCCCGCGGGAGTTCAGCCTGTCTTGCCGAATATCAAATATGCCGCACAACTCAATTAGCCAAAAGTTTCCGCGGCCCGAAATGAATACGCAAATAGAAGCGAAGAACAAGGAACAAAGAGCAACACCTGGGCTAAAATTTTCATGTGCACAGCAAGAGATTTCATTAGGACTTTAATTTATTCCGTTGAAATCAAATCAAAACTTATAATTTATGCTTGCATAATTTTAGTAAATAAAATTGCTACAGATATTTATTTGAGATATTTACTAGTCTTTTACATATTTCTAAAGGTGCTAAGTTGTGTAAATACCAAAATATGGAGTCATGATATTTTCATTGGAATTGTATGTCCTTGAAGCACATACAAATCCTGGAATATTAGAGTTATTGCAATAAAACATAGGTTATTTCTTCTCATTGTTAAATAATTTAGAATAAATCCTATTTAGTTAGCAAAAACAAACTCTGTAACATGCACTATTTTCTCCAGTGTGCCAGTTGGAAGTCCTCCTTCTCCTTGGCCTTGGTGGAAATGCATGAAAGTTGCAACAAAGTAAGAGATCTGCTTTTCCGCTGTCGGGAATGGAAGCCATATCACGTTCGCAGCTTCGCCAAGTTTTATCATCACTTTAAAGCGATGTGATGCGCCGCCAAAGTTGGCTTAGAAACTTGGCCAGCAAGAGATTGATGGCTGGGCCCTTGAAGAGGTGTTGCTTACAGATAAGGCACAACTGAATCCAAGCCAGAGATAAGTTAGAGATGGCCAAAATATGGATATATCACAAGTGTTTTAAAGTGGCATCCATAAATATGTTGAATTAGGAGCCACTTTTTAAAGTTAAACAGACAAGCAAAAAGAACTGAAAGCTCAAAGGCGGAAATTCTTGATATAAATCGATTATTTAGTTGATAAATTATATAGAATTTTTCTGCCCCTGGGATAAACCCCCCCGTCGCCTGCCGCCCTCGAGGCCTGTGCAAATTCACCTAATTGGAATCATTAGCCGGGCCAAAGCAAACACTTACAAACACTTAGGAATCATAGACAAATTTGCGCAAATTTCGGGGCAGTTGTTGACACCTCCCCAAATGATAATCCGGCGACTCGCTATGCTTCCTGCGCCGCCCGCCCGACGCGTCGTCGTTGTCTGGCAGGCCAATAAATCATCTGGGCCGGCGACCAGGACTTGGCTTAGATGCGTTAAGAAAATCAACAGCCCTCTGTCTTGTCTGTCTGTGGCAGCAGGTGCTTCTCTTCCCAGCTATCGTGTCTATGTATTGAAATTCCGTAAGCCTTCGGCGGAGAAGGGAGAGCAGAGCCCTACAGCTGTGCGTAAGGATGTTTGAGCTTGGCCCGCGTTTTTGTTGCATAATTTCGGCGCTCTGGCAAAATATATTTTCATTTGTTTGCCCTTGTTTTTCGCGTTTTGTTTTGGCTACGCCTTCGCCGTGTTTGGGCTGCTCCTTCATCTGCCTCTCCTGTTCCTGCCTGGCAGCCACTGCCAGTGCTGGTACTGCTCCTGCTTCCTGTAACTGCGTGGTCCTCTTCCGGTTCCGCTGCCTGCTCCCTGTCCCTGTAGCTTGTAGCTGTCTCATTGTCTGCCAGCGACAATGTTCGGATGGGAAATTTAAGGCATATTTCTTGGCGCTGTGCCGCAGGAAAAATGGCATAATAAATAAATCTACTTTGAATTAGCGCCATTTACTTTACATTTATTCTCCGCCGCCGCCGTGCAATTTATAGCGCTCAACGTACTCGGCCCCGGCCAGCTTCCCCGTTTGTTCTTTTTTTCTTTTTTTTTTTTTACTTAAAGATTTCCCAGCGTTTGTTGTTTCTGTCGTTTCAATTTGGCGGCGCGTGCTTTTTGGCTAATGAAGTTTTGAGGTTAGGCGGCAGGAAAATGGGAGCTGCCCTCTAGGTGTGCAGCTAAGTGGACACAAAATAGGCGGGGGTCGCTTTAAAATTCAATTTGATAGTATATGAAAGCTTTAATTACTCATACTTGAATGTGCATAGAGGTTTATGGCTCAAGTGATTTGGGAGATACAAAGAATTTGAGTATGTATTGTTGGGTAAGGTAGGAGTTTATTTTAAAGATTTATTTAGCGGATTTAGGGCTAAGGATAATAGGGTATTCAAATCTATGCTTATTCTACTTATATATACTTATATGTAAGTACATTTATCAGAAATGTAATTGTTCATATCACTGATTGTTTAGTTGTATTAATCAAGATGCAAGTTACTTACAATTTAGGTCATGCCATTTACAAGTCATGAATATTTGTAGATGCATAACATACATATAGTAAACTCGTTCTAAAAATATTCAGCAATGACCCAGAAATGGCTAGCAGTCAAGGTTGCCAGCAAAAGGCGACTCTTGAGGTTAAAATTATTTTTAGCCGAATGAAAAACTAATTAACTAATTAATAAATAATAATAATTATTTAATAAAATAAATAATCATCAGAATATCAGGAAAATATATATTTTCTGCACTGGTGGGTTAAAAAAGCGATTAGAAGTTACTTTTTTAATACTAACAAAATATATATAATTTAGAAATAATAGAAAATATTTAAAAATATATAAAATATATATATATCTAAAAATATTTATATAATATTTAAAAGCAAACACTTTAATTTGCTTTCTAAAAAATAAAGAAACTTATATTGATTTTATAATTGAAGCCAAATTGTCAAGAAACTAGTTTTAGTCAGTTTTAAGGGCATTATATTATTAATATTAACACTGAACTTTAACTAAATCCTTTTGTAGCTAAAATATATATCCCAAGGTTTTCATTTAGTTTTTAAAAAATAAAGAAACAAATGGAGAACAAAAGTGTCGAGCAACTGGTTTCAATCACTAAACTTAAGCATTATTTTGGTAATATAAACATTGCATTTTAATTAAATATACTTGTAGTTAAAATATATTTCAAAAGGCGTTAGTTTAGTCCTTAAAATAATAAAGAAACATATGGAGTTTTTATAATTCAAGCAAACTTAATAAGATATTTCTTTTAATCATAAAACTGTGATACTAGCCCAGCAAAAAAAGTAGTTAATTTAAGTATACGGCTGGAAATAGGAAACACATTTATATATTGTTTAATTTTTAATGTTTTTACACTGATAGCTTAAGTTAGAAACTAGAGGTCTGCTTGAATAGCAAAAAAATTACATTCGAAAGCACAACTGTCAAAATGAGTTGAATAGAATAAAATACGAAGTCAAAAATATATGAGTNAATGTGTGTTTTCGTGTAGGTCTCACACACACAACATTTAGACGACCGAACACGAATAGAATGAGTGAGAATGCTTGGCAGTATTCGGAAATATTCGATTCATACAAGGTAGTCTCATAGCCATAGCTGCTGGGGCTTTTGGCTATATAATGTTTAATTTTACTTAGTTTTCTCTCTTATAAGATTAAAGAAAAGCTAATATAACTAGAAACTCTTTCAACTGAATCCTAAGATAAAATGTAATTCCGAACTAAAGAAGTGAAGTATCCAAGTCACTTCCAGAAATATTCTACTTTCTTCAACGCAGATAAGTTTCCAAAGAAACTACAGATTAATGCCACTGCACATATCTGGAAACAATTAACTAGAAGCCCTTCTTGGTCGGGCTTTATGGGTGTAACTAAAAGTGGCAGACACGCTGTCGGTTCGACTTGTGAATCCTTATCGAGATTCAAACGGGCTGCTGCTGCTGCTGCCTGCCCCACAGTCTCAACACAGTGCAACTCAATTGCCACAGAGTTGTGCTGGCAATCTCGAAATGTTCATCACAATCCCCGGCATCCGGGCTGCCCTACTCCATCCATCCTTCATTAAGTCTCGCTGGGAATCTTTCACGGTCACGTCGTATTGCCTGCAAATCACGTCATGCTAAGCACAAAAAGAGCAACAGCGCAGGGCCAAAAAGGCGAACTTTTTTGGGGGGCAACTTTCACAACTCTTTGCCTTGGTTGGGTTTTTTTTTTTTTTTTTGGTGTGCTCGCCGTCTCGAGCGGAGGCACGTAGCAGTTCTGGCAACATTTGTTGGCCCGCTCGATGCGTTTTCCATGTCTGCACATGGGCCAGAGCCAGCCGCAAGGAGGAGTGTGCGGTGCGGTCTCGAGCGGATGCGGGGCGAATGTGGAAATGGGAAGTGACAGGCGCCTGCAAGTATGCAACACAAAATATTACAAACAGCAGCCAGACCAAGAAACTTGTTCGCCAGCAGTTGATGTTTGCTGGCTCCCCACCCTTGCTGCCACATTCTCCCCCCAAACAATCCACCCAATCTACATAGGAGAAATCGAATTTATTGCATACTTTTGTGCGTTTGCGGCAGCCACAAAATGTATTTGCATTGCCAGCCCAGCTGCGACAGCTGTGGGATAAGGCAAAGGGAAAGTCGTAGGAAAAGTCGTAGGAAAAGTCTGGGAAAAGCTTGCCTTAGCCTGGTTAGCATGTGCCCAGGCCCAGGCATTTATTAAAATGCAAACTGCTGCGACTTTGAGCAGTCGCAACACGAAAATTAATTGAAAATTCGCAGCCCCCTTTTCCAAGTCTGAAGTCGCCTCGCCGAATGGGAATCCATTTGCTTTATTGACTCGTCTGTCTGCACGCACGGAGACACGCGTTCAAGGTCTCTTTTCGGTTATAGATGACATTATTTTATGGCGCTGGCGGAGTACCATAAGTACGGCTATATGTGTGCCAAGGTGCCGGGCCAAATGGAAATGAAAATCGATAAAGAAATAGTTGGGAGTTTTGGGAAAAATAGGAAATAGAGTTTTTCCAAGCCACAAATGAGGTCTCTATGCTGCGGGAAAATCTTTAATCATTTTAAACATAGAGTGAGTGTGGAATTTCATATTATTTCTACAAAATTGTGATACAAATTGCACGCAGAGTTCTCTGTTAATTAAGTTATTCGCTTTCGATTTACCGGCCATATTTACATTAGCCACACTTCCCTCCGGCTGCCACACACACACACACACACACACACTCTAAACGTGAGCTCATAAACGTAAATCTATTTACCCATTTGGCAGCATTTGCTAAATATTTTATGATGCGTGCCTGGAAATGCATTTTACCTGTTACCCCAGGGAATTGCGACCGTTTCTCTTTTTATCCTACTTGCCCCCCTACCCTCGAATAATCGATTCCCAGCTGCTGCTGCACAAAAGTCAAATTGCAACTTCATTTTGTGGCTGGGAAAAATTACAAGCTGCTCTCGTCGAGGAAGCGACCCCAAAAAAATATTGGAAAAATGCACAAGGCAAGGAGGTTTCCCTCCTTTCTGGGCGTGTTGGGTGCGGTTTTTGTGGGTTTTAACTCTGGCCAATTTCATGGCCAGAGCTGGTATCTGTTTATATATGCCTTACCCCACTTCTTGCCTTGCCGCAAATTGAATTTGCACTGAGGATAACCAAGCCAATATTAACTGCCTCTCTAAATGTTCACTTTCTCGGTCCTCCTCCCTGCGCTGGCTGGCACTGGATCAACACTTTTCACGGCTCGACGGCACTTGGAATGAAATCTCGCAGCGGAAATGCAAAATAAGGATGAGCTACTTGAGGACATACGCGAGGATACGGTCGTCAATGCGATACCCGAGAAAGGTAAGTCGGTGTGTGTGTGGCACCTCATCCCCCCACATCCTTGAATTTCCATATATGTTATATATACACGAGAGAGAGAGAGGGAGTCTGTAGAAAGTTTTTAAGCCCCTTCGGATGGGGTACATGCAGCAGACGATTAGCTTGGACTCAAAACTAAGAGGATAAAGTGTGACTTTAAGGTGCCTCATTTGTTACAGGTGCACTCATTCAGACTTCTGTTTTATTCCGGATGCGGAAAGGTAAAATATCTGCTATTGATTAGCTGAGTTTGAGGATGATTCTAGGGGAACTCAGACATTCGGAGCGTATTACTCTGCTTATTTATTTCAATATGCATATACTTAAATATTATTTAAACTTAATTTATCATAGTAGAGGCCAAGGACACACTACTATTTTCACCTCACTTTTATGTTGGCTCAACTTTAATGGAACACTTTTAGCCAATTAAAGCGATTATTTGCTCTGTGATAACTACAGCAAACCAAAAAGGGAATTTATGCCAGCCAAGTGTCAATATTTAAAACGGCTAAATTAATAGCAAACATGTAACTTAATATTCTGCATAATAATTAATCATTTGTGAATGGCCAGGCTCTTGTATTTATTTATTAATTCACTAATTATGCTGTATTAACCAAGACTTTCCCTTTGAAATGGATACATTTCCCCTCTTCAAACAGAACCAACTCTGACCCTGGAATGCATTAGGAATTTCGGCTTAGTTAGTCTTTGATAATAATTATATAATTTACCTTCTTTCAAGCAGAAAGCCCTGCCTATTGATTTTCCAATTATGAGCATTAAGAGTATTTAATTGTCAGCCATCTGACTACACCTGAGTTTGCAGTCGCAACGTTTTTATATCGTTTTACTTATCCCCAGTGTCGTCACGTGCTCATTTCTTGTCTGCCAGCAGCCCTGCCCCCCAAACGGTCCCATTAACTCAGTTTTCCCCAACCCCCCAGCCTGTGCCCCTCCAGTGTCTCTGAATGCCAGTTGCTTTAGCTCTTGTCGCAGTCTTTTTTCTTGCTTTTAAATTTTATTTATTGTAAATTGTATTTGAAACGTGCTGAGGTTCAGTTCCCTCTGCAGACAAATGCTAAGCTTGCCCTTGGCATGGATATGGAACACAACATACTGGGATACTGGATACTGGATACTGGATACTGGAGACAGGAGACTGGGTACTGGGGGACACTGTGTATGGCAGCAGGATATGGGAGAAAGTGAGGCAAGCCTGCACGCGAGTGTGTGTGTGTGTGTGTGTGAGTGCGTATCTCTGAGTGTGTCGTGCAACTTAATAGAGTTGTTTAGCATTTAAATAGCGCCATTTGCCTGTTGTTGCTGCCTCTGGATGTTGCCGTTGCGCTTATTAAGTTGGAATGCCAGTCAAGTCGACTCGACTTAATAAAGTTGGCTTAAAGCAGCGGAAGGAGACGGTGGATGTGGAATGGCGGGCGCCTAGTGAGCTTGAGAAAGTGGCCCATTAGGCACTGCCGACTGGGCTAAGTCAAAGTGGTTTATAATATCAAATGGGAGTTCTTGCCTATGCATGAGTTAGGAGCATTCGAATTGCATCTGTCCTCGGGCACTTCAAGTAGTCCCAAGTGAACCCAGAAAAGGTACACAAACAAAAATATAAATATTAAATTCAATTGCTTAAATAAAATATTAACAAGAAAAGGAGGGATAGCTAAAGTTCTTGCATTGAAATACATATATTTCTTTTATGATAAAAGCTCTGAATAATGTTAAAAGTAAATGCATTGATATAACTAGGAAATGGATATAAGATTATTAACTTCTAACCCTAAAATAATCTATGATTCTATCTCAAAAATAAATATAAATTTCCCTCAGTGTCGACCGTATCTCAGGTTCAACTTGAGAGGCTTCCCTATGGCCCGGATTTTCTTCTCAACCACTAAGCCTCGCCAAGTACAGGCGCTAAACGGCGATTTGCAATTTCTTTCGTTACATCATAAACATTATGTTAAGCACCCAGGCTCCCACGAGGCCTGCGGCATATATATCCACTTCTCAGACACAAAGCATATGCACATTAAATCCTAATTTCTTATGCCCATAAATCCACTAAACAATCACACTTTCAATCCCGAAGACGAAGCGAAAAATGTGTAACAAATTTTCACATATTCACACACGACCGCTTCGCAGAAAGTATGCCATAAAAGCACTCGCACACACGCAACACACACACAAACACACACACACACACAGGTCCTTGTCCTCGTCCTCGTCCTCGTTCTCGGCCTTATTGTATAGATGTATCAATAAGCGAAGGCAAATCAAATGAGTTGGCAAAAGGCGGCAGACGATGACGAAACAGTTTGCGGGGCAGGGGGCGAAGTAGAAGGACAGCCTGTTTTGGCATTGACGCATCCAGGACTGTGTAATCGAGCTTATTAATGGGGGGAATCCTTTGGGGGGAGTCCTCTTTCTAAGCTAGAGCTACTTGGGCCCCACTGCCATTATGGTTACCCAGTGAGGCACGGGAGAGATACTACTCGAAATCTTAAAGTGAAGGTACTGAGGAATTTTTTTTCAACTGCTCTCTAGGTATTAGATAACAGTGTTAGAAACTATATTTTCAATTGGATACATTTTTAAAATTTTTTGTATATAAATTTATCCTTTATAAGTTAATTTCTTTGACCTAAAAGTGATATTCCAACTGGGAAAATAAATTAGTTTCAGAGAGCTGCTATTGTACATTTAAGAAATATATATATCCTAATTTTTAAGTTATTGATAATGTTTCGATAAGCTATTTTCAACCTAGCAAGGGTTAATAAAATTATACTTAATAAAAGAACCAAAAAATAAACTATTAAAACCGAAGAGGATTCCATGAAAAATTAATAACTTCCAGAGAAAGTGACACAATTAGCTTGTCAAATATTTTTCCTATTTCCTGATTAACTTGTAAACTTTTTAATGAATAGTTAAGCGTTTAGCAAAGACTTTTTAATGAATGAATCATCTTTTTCTGAGCAGCACATACTTATATTATAATTCCATAATATGCTCCACAAGGGTAAGCCTCCCAAATTGGCAATTACCCGCCAGAAGGGAAGGGTATCGTTGACAACTCAAAACGTGATGTTTTAGGAAGAGATTTGGCGACAATCACGGGCACACACACACACAGAGACGACTGGCGGAAAGTGGCCCGGCTCTGGCGCATTTTCCCCGCCGCAATTGAGATTTACGGCCGCATCAATAAACATCAAAAAACATTCACCCCGCCCCGCCCCGCCCCGCTCCGTTTTGCTCTCTGTTGGCTTGGCCATCACCCTTGCTTATCGCCTTGTTTACGCATTTTAAGTACAAGATTGTTATGTGTTGATTTGCCTTAACCGATGCGTGCCCCGCATATGAGAAAAAGCCGCCGTCTGACGACGGGCTTTTTGTGTTTTGTTTTTATTTTATTTTATTTTATTTTATTATATTATTCCGTGGCGTATGCGTAACGCAAACTTTGTTGGGGTCTCTGAGCTTGTCAGCGACAAACAAGTGCAAACACAAACACAAAGAGGGAGCAAGTTTTAAGCCCGCGTTACTCGTCCTTTTCCCCCCTTTCCCTCCTGCCTCCTGCCAAGGATAACCACAAATCTGTTGCATACTTGCGGGCGCGCCTTTAAAGTCAACGCGCTTTCCCAACGCTTCGCTGAGCATTCCCCGGAGAGCGGGCACACGGAGGGTGATCGGGCTGGTGTGTGGGTGTGTGGGTGCCGCAGTGGAAGGACTTTGATTGACTGGCTGAGAACTGGCTGACAGGCTGAGTCTAGCCCAGGACTGTTGATGTTGACGTGGGTTATGCTAAACACAGCCGAATGGTCTCGGTATATCCGATTTAAATCGGTGCGCACAAATTAAATTAAATTAAATGCAATTTACTTTCATTACCGTTTCGTTTGTGTACTGAAAGCTGTCGCCGGGAAGAGAACTGAAGTGTTTAAGTGCCGAGTAAGCAATTATTGATCCCACATTCAAATTGCAAATTAATGACAACGGTGTTAGGTATTTGTTTAGTTTGGAAAAATAATTATAAATTGTTTAAATTTGGGATAATTTTCACAGTTTATCCTATTGAATATGAATTAAATTATTCGGAAATATAACTGTAGGCTTTACCTGCAGATTTGTACATAACTTTTCGTTAAGAAAACAATTATATTTTGACTAGATATATAATAAAAAATAATTAATTATAAATATTATAAGAAAAAATAATTCTAAAGGAGTATAACTCAGTTCCTAAGAAGGTTTATAACGTCAAACATCAACATGAAATCAATTGAACTGATCCAGCGCCTCTTTGTTTCTAAGGATTATCCAGTTTCTGTATACCCTTAACTGAAAATAATAAATAAAGTTATGTTAAAACGTTATTTTAGATACAGATAGACAATCAATAAAGTTGGTTACCAGTCAGCATAAAGCACACAATCTTTTCTTTCTTTTTATAACCTTTTCTATTATGTTTGTTTATTACATTTATTAAATGAATAAATCTGACCCTTTATCCCCTATAATGTTGTATTAAAAGTCGGCATTGTTTTAGAATTAAGGCTCTTAACTTAAATATATTGGCGACACAAGTTAAGCTCCCCTATTCTAAGACAAGTCTGACCTTGACGGTTAGGGATTTGTGATAAAGATAAATTCTTTTATTATATTGTAGGTTGCTCTTTAGTCCATTCGAAACTAAGGTAGATACAGATGTTTCAACTTTTGAGTATAGGAAACACCTGATATGTACCTTGTTTTAGACTGCGCTAATGGTTTCACTCTTTCTTCTTTTCCAGATCTGCCCAAGTTCGGGGAGCTGCTGCAGAACGTGACGGTGCCCGTGAGCAGGGAGGCAGTGCTCCAGTGCGTGGTCGACAACCTGCAGACTTACAAGGTAAGTAAGGACAAGGGAACTCCAAAAGCGATCTTCCTCCTCACTGTCCGAGAGCAGGGCCATCAGCAGAGGCCGTTTGCACTTCATCGACCGAAACGTGGCAGAGTTGGGGCCTAGTTTTGCACCTTCGCGTGCCGCATGTCTGGATGACCCTTTTTTTTGTCTGGGCACGTTCCGGGCTCCCGGGACGCTCTACTTTGATTCCGTGACACAGTAAAAGGCAAACAAAATGGTGAATGGTGAATTGCCGAAACGAAAGCGACACATGGCACTTATCCCGCAGTAAATAAAAAAATAAAACTGTTGCATGGGGGCAGACAAATTGAAAGCTAGTGAAATTGATGTCCGAGCTGGGGGTCGAGACAACCATTTCTCTACCTTAAAGCTTGAGTGCCGCTGGTGCCACAAATTTCAGGATGGAGTTCCGAGTCGAGTTTGTTTGATCGCCAGAGAACGAAGTCGATGGGGGTGTGACGACCTCAGTTACCGGTGATCAAAGCCAACTCCTCGGACTCACAGGTCTACATACTCTACGCTCTTTGTATGACACTTTCCATAGATGATTTGGGTTTGATGCAATGCTACAAGTGTCCCAAACCGTATAGCAATCCAAAACTCAGGGCTATGCGGCCTGGAAAACTCACAACCTGACACCAAAGTTGCACTGGCAGCAGCACCTGCAGTTGCTTTGAGCCATATTCCATAATACCCTCGATGACAAAGGCGCCTCCCGGAAAGGTCTTTGCCAACCCGAGTATTAAGAATATGGAACAAAATGGAAATCAATTTAACCTGAGCCTGAGCCTGAGCCCCCCACCCGAGGCTGGCCCAGTTTCCACAGTTTTTTGCCGCCGTTTTTCACCAGTTTTCCACTATTTTCCAACGGTTAGGCGCATTATCCGAATGTTATACACACACCTCCGCGGCGACAGTTCTCCTGGGCGTAATAAATGAGCTCCGGCCACGCCACTGGGGCATTAGCATGGGGGAAGAGGAAATCGCTGAACGTTTTAGTTTTACAACTCAAATCTAGCCAAATATAAACTGCTTCGTTTACTCCACTGTACACTTTTTTTTCGTTCGGCTAGATTGCGTGGCTACGTGTCGATACACAGACCATTTTAACGATACAAAATCACGTCATAACCAAAAATCATCGCATGAGCATAACTCACGCCGAGAAACGTGCCTGGATATTGCGTATACGTGATGTGAAGGAGTCGGACAAAGGCTGGTATGTACCCCATTTGCTATCCAGCTGCATATTCAGATTTTCCCATCTAGCATATCCTGCCTGCTGTCGAAGGATTGAGTGTACTTTAATTGCCACTCTCTCCGTTTGGTTGTTCTTGGGGGGCCAACAAATATTTATGCCCTGCCCAAGCCGAGTCATAAGGCTGTCGAACCTGTCTAATATACATATCTCTTTGGCATCGTTGTCAGGTACATGTGCCAAATAAACACGGATCCCATGAAGAGTCAAGTCGGTTACCTGGACGTTGTCGGTGAGTATTCGCATCTACTTTACGATTGCGTAACACACACTTCACAAGGTGAAACACACACTCCCTCCCAGACACATGGGGAAAAGCTCATAAAAAAATAGAAAGTCCTCAGGTGTTCCTTGGGTTCTTATTTATTTACTAAGCTATATAGTTTTCAATAGGAACTAAATGGTAAATATTAGAAGGTATTTTAGAGAGTTACAATACTTCAGGAGTGCAAAGTCTTATATAAAAACTTAATATTAATAGTTAAACTTAGTATTTCTTGGCTTTAATCTTAACTTAAACAGACCATTTCTGGCTTTCTGGGGAAAAGCTCATAAAAAATAGAGAGACTCAGGTGTTCCTTGGGTTCTTATTTATTTTCTAAGCTATAGTTTTTAATATAAACTAAATGGTAAATATTTGAAGGTATTTTAGAGAGTTACAATACTTCAGGAGCGAAAAGTTTTATATAAGAACTTATTATTAATAGTTAAACGAAGTATTTTTTAGCTTTATTCTTAACTTAGATAGACATTTTCTGGCTTTAACTAAAGGCAGGCAGTAAAAGGACTTTTAGTGTTAGTAAAAACGAACCTTAAATGTATCTGTATCTCCCCACACTACAGTCAGAATATTTCTCCCAGTGCCAGCTTACGCAATAAAATGGATGTGTGTAACTCGGCAGGGGGTTAAGCTCAAATGAATTGTAATTTGTCTTGAGTGGCTCGCTGCTCGGCAAACACCATCCAACACAACTGGAAGCCAGAACAAAGTTGCTGTTGATAGTTTTTCAAACTGCACTAATTGCTGCTCGGCCAAGTGGCGATTGGAATGCAGAAACTGGGTTAGGTTGCCGGCCAGAAACTGGCGCAAAACTTCTAACTGCTCTCGATTGGGTCTAATTGCGAGGAGACGGGTGGCATGGATATTCGGCTTAAGGCCGAAGGCTCCATGGCGACGAGGCCGGTTGTCGGGAATTTTTCACTTAGCCCGCACACATTAGTTGGTGGGAGAAGAGGGGGGCGCCCACCAAACAGCGGAGAGCGAAAGGTAATGAAACAATTTACATGCTACGTGCACCTGTCCCAGCTAGCCCATGTCCATGTCCTGGCGTTAATTATTCAGACGGCGTAGACGTTGAAGCGGCACCGAAAAACCTCAGAGCAGACAGGACGCGGGGGTGCGGGTGCGGGTGCGGGTGGGGTACCCTTCCCGCAAGCGAATTTAAAATGAATATACCGCCCCGTTTCGGAGCTGAGGTTTCGGGTCTCGTTTCCGGTTGCCTCGCACCATCCGCATAAGTAACCACTCTGGTTGATTGTGTTTTCATTGATGTTGAAATTCATTAAGGACCCCCAAGCCGTCCGCCCCCCGATTATATACACTGGGCGAAATGGCGAGGCGAGGCGGTTGCCTGTTGATTGCTTTCCCCCAAGCCCTGTAAATGCTTCACACCCAACCGCACTAAGTCCCATAAGCAAAATGGCAAGCCGCTTTAAATCAGCGCGGCTTTTCCAGCTGCCGCTGACAAAGTGCGCGATTTCGTGGTGTATACTTTTCAGCGCGACCCCGCCAAACCGCCGCCCATCGCCCGTCGCCCGTCGTCCTTCAGCCCCCGCGCGATGGCAACCAACTATTATTGTTGTCGTCGCTGTAGTTGTATTTGCCACACCGCGAAATAAGCAAATAGTCGGGAAACGTGGAAACGTTTAAGCTAGAGATGTGCGCGTGATCAGATTTTCTTTTCGAGCTTCACGACTATTAAATTCCAGCTCACGACATTTTGTTAGGAATTAATACAACAAATTACCGAAACATAAACTTCTTATAAACATCTTTACGAAATGCAAAATGTGCCATGTTTTTGTAAAATAATAAACAAATTACATTCCAGACAAACTTTATTTCAAATCTCAAAATGTAATCAGTGGTCTCGAAAAGTCATGTTGGACTATCTTAAAAAAATGTTTATATTATATGAAACTATTTCGTTTTCTGGCTTTTGACAAAGTAAACACATTTTTTTCCTGCATGCTTCAAGTGCACTAAAAATTATTGTAATAATTTCAAAGGAAGACATTAAAATGTATATTAAACAATTATTATTTTTAAATACAAAGTATACAATATTTCATTAAATTTAGGAATAATCCTAGGCGGAAAAATAAGACTAAAATTATCCAAAATTTCGACTAATTTTCGTGAAAGTATTGCATGTCATACGGCATTTCATAAGACAAACAATACTTTGTGTAAATTGTTCGATATATTCTTTATCACGGGCTCATCTCTAGCTTAGGACCGGTAAGCCAGTAAGGACACAATACGAAAGGGTGAGCTGCAAAAGAGACGTTGACAAAGGTTGGGGAAACGGAGGGGAGGCTAAGTTCTAATCAGTTTTGGGTGGCTAGTTTCTTATCCAGTTGGAATATATTTATCAGATAAAACTGATTTATATATATAAACCGTTTAGCAACTGTTTACAACATTTTAAGTCAGAGTAATGCCATAAAGAAGAGTATAAAAATTTCTGTAAAAATTTCATATATATCAAATTATATTTTATAAGCTGTTTTAATTATAAAAAGAAAGTAATACTTTACTGCCAAATAGTAACTTATCTATTGGCCTAATTTAAAGTGTATGAAATATATATATTTAACAATCAATCAGCTTTGCAAACGCTATTAAAATCAATCAAGAATATATCTCAAATAAAAAATAATTTCTCCACCTATTAGAACATGTAACAAATTTTGCTTCGTTTCTCTGAAACAGCTTTCTCCTAATTCCTTGAGCTGCAGTTGCCAACAAAATCAATCAGCAAATCCTACGCCAGGTGCTTTGAATGCAATTCTGACACTTTGGCTCTCAGGCCCAAAGTAAAATCCGACTAAAATGATTTTTTTTTTAAAGAGACGAACTTCCAAAAAATACGGTGGTAACCAAAATAAATTGTGAGCATATTTTCGCTTGACATTGCCGAATTTGGCTCGTATTTTCATCGCTGAAGTTTTGTGGGCTTGTTTTGCCCTGTTTGTCGGTTCGTTTGTTGTTTCTGGGGGGCGATGATTGTTTTTATTTAACCGAATGTATGTATATATATATGTGTACGTGTGGCTGCGTGGGGAAGCCAGCCAGGCATTGAATAATTTATATAGAGCAATATGTTTCTCAGTGGCGTTTTGCCCATGGTTAAGTGGGCATAGGCTGACCTAAGCCTTGGGGTTTGCAGCCAGCCCCATGAGTTGGATTGTTTTGAAAAGAGCATTTGAAAAATATGAAATAAAAATAAGGAAAGAAAGAAAAAGAAAAATATCATCTGAAAAAATATGATGTTTTGGGGGAATATTTGAAATGCGATTGATAGAAAATTGATAGAGCCAGCTTTAGGGGGATTTTATTCTCAAAAAAAATACTTAAAATTTCAAAATGTTTCATGGCTTTTATCGCTTTAAGTTTCCTGTCACCCATAATCCAGAAATCAGTCAGAATCCCATCATCAGCCATGGCCGCCATCTCAATCCAATTGAAATTAATTTCTGCGTCGCCAATTTAATCACACATCATTTCACCTGATTTCATAACTTATCAGCTCCCGCTGCGCACAATGACGGCGGCTGAGAAAAGAAATTGCCAGCCACGCCCGCGCGCCCACTCAGTCCGCCCACTTTGGCCCCTTGTGCGACATGAGTCGGGCCATTAAGGGAAAAGTCAACACGGGAAGCAAGCGGCTGGAGCGGAGCCTACTTTCCACGTTCCATTTTGGGGGACACAAGGGAGCGCGGAGGGGGGGTCCGGATGAAAAGTCAAAGTACATTTTGTAAAACATGCACATCATTGTTGGCATGAAGACTTTGAAGTCGCATTGTGTGTGTGTGAGTGAGTCATAACTTGGCTTTTGGGCGGCTGTCCTGTAAAATGGAACGTGCGCCAGCCAGGGCAATCAAAGGCAATAAAAGGAAAATCGACTGCTCCTAATAGAGGAAACATTCCCGGAACTAATTGGATTTCTTGAAAAGGTGCCGAGAAGAAAGCCTGGATTGAAACAGAGTGTGTGTGCTAGGTTTTCTATGTTGTCCTTTGCTGAAAATTGGTCTATATTTCCAACATGGATAAAGGCTGAAGGAATATCAGTGTCGTCTGGTAGGGTTTTTGGTTTATAAGTTATTTGTTTTTGGTTTGGTTTGTTATTTATTTTAAGCTTTAGCACTAAAAATCAGTTTGTGGAAAGTGTTCTTTAAATTGTAAATAAATTGATACTTGTCTGCTGAGGGAGTTATTGAGATTTTAAGCAGAATAATAGTATTTATTTTATAGTAAAAAAATCTGGCATAGTGGGATATTTAAAAGAAATAAATTACATTAAAAACTGAATGAAAACTGCGTACAGAGAATATTTAAAAATTAATTTATAAAATCTTTAAACCACAAAAACAATCATTTTTAAGATTTAAATTATTTTAAAAGCTGTTATTTGTGGTGAATCCTACTTACACTGTACAAATTAGATTACTAACTTTGTTTTTTTGTTGTACCTTAATTATATTTTAGATTTTAATACAATAGAAATGTCTGAATATTTCCCGCAAGCCAGTTACAGTCTGTTTTATCCGTTGATATTACCTGTGCCGGTGGATAAAAACTAAATGCCTTCCGTAATTAAATGTTATGCAGTTTTCCCGGCGCATGCTGGCTCCATCAGCATGCCCTCATTCATAATGTGACACTAGCTTTATACGGAACTCTCATTTTCCTTTTTTTTTTGGCAACTTGCGATTTGCCAGGCGTAAAATTATAATTAAGTGTAAAGACTGGCAAGAGACGCACACAGACACAAAGCGCTTCAGTTTTCTGTGGCCAAATGCCAAATTTTCAGAATTTGTCGAGTTACCTGTTCGTCTGCTCGGTCTGGGGGGGTGGAAGGGAATAAGCTTTTATTTAATTGTGGCTTCGCTCTGAATGGGAAAACAAGTTCGCAGAGAAATTGCAACCTTAATTTGGGCTTCTAGAAAATGGTCCTGAATCCCTGACAAAACTCTTTACACAACGACACAGTCTTGAAGAGCTTAACGGAAATATCTCAATTAAATTCGTCTTTTTCATGCAACCCCCCACTTCATCATGGCCAACAACAACAACAACAAACTGGACCTGAAACTGGCACTGGAACTCCACCACCTGTCTGACACCTGGCCAACCTGGTTCGCGCAAACAATTTGTTCGCCGGCCCACGCGGCGTATGAATAATATGTTGCCGGGAACTGGAACTCGGCATCGGTGTCTCCGCACACGTTTGCGCACGTGTTCCTTTGGTCTTCGAAACATCCACACACACACATGCACACCCACAGTGCCACCCGACATACTGGACTACCCGACCAGCACCGATATGGTAATACGTGAGGGCTCCAACGTAACCCTCAAGTGCGCCGCGACAGGCTCCCCCACACCGACGATAACCTGGCGCCGCGAAGGTGGCGAACTGATACCGCTGCCCAACGGAGCCGAGGGTGAGTGCGTGCCAGCGGCGCATTAAATTTCATTACAAAACATTTTAAAGTTACTTCCACTCGGCCGCAATTAAGTCAAGTCCGTGTGCGCTTGGCTAATAACCAATCCGAGCCCTGCAATTTGCCTTATTAGGGTTACTCGGGGCGTGCAAATGGATGAACGGTTTTTTGAGTGGAATTTGTGTTGGCCTAATCGAGGCAAAGTGGGTTACTGCATCCTGTAATCAGGATGAGATAAAAAGAACATCACCCGCACATCACACGGATTGTGATTCGCCAGGGAAAGGTATTGGGCTGCGAAATATATTTTCGGCAGAATAACATATGATAGAGCTGGTGACGTGGATGGCATGACAAACGCGATGCAAGCAATATATGAGTACGGCAAAGGAAGGCAGACATGCGGAATATGTGAGATTCGAAATTACCAGCGCACAGGCGCTGCACAGGCATTGTCAGGGGAACTGCTGGCTACGATGAATGCAGGCGTATCACAGTGGAAAAAACTATGCAGCCTTGAATCATTGAATGGACATTTTAGAATAATATATTTTTGGTTTTATATTTTTCTCTTATTTGTATACTTTAAAATATATTTGTTAGGTTTTCTTCAGTTTTTTATTTATTTTAGTTATGATAACCTTTTCAAGGTATAATTGTGTATCATAAGCCCTTAAGAAGCCCATATGCAGCCTTGAATCATTGAATGGACATTTTAGAATAATATATTTTTGGCTTATATATTTTTCTCTTATTTGTATACTAAATAATATATTTGTAAGGTTTTCTTTAGTTCTTTATTTATTTTAGTTATGATAACCGTTTCAAGGTATAATTGTGTATCATAAGCCCTTAAGAAAGTTGAAAAGCTTTTAGAAAACTACTTAACAATGTCAACAGTGCGTATGCGTGATATATTATTATACACTGCGTATGAGTGATATATTTTTAAAAACTGCGTATGAGTGATATATGTATTTTGAAACTCCTAGTAATGTACTTTTAGCCTTCAAGTAACTTTATCAATAACTATTCAACGTCAACACTGCGTATGAGTTATATATTTTGATACACTTCGTTTGAATTACATATTTTAATACACTGCGTATGAGTAATATATATATTTTTTGTAACACCAGCATCTACAAGAGCTGTCTTAATTTTCGAAAGGGTTTTTCCCCATTTAACACCTAAATTTATTTAAAACTAATACCCTAGTTTCTTCCGGTGTTCGCATAGAGATTTTCCAAGTTGCATATGCAATGAGGGCGAGATGATTAGCTGCAGCAGCGACTTGACTTTTGCAGATTGTGTTCCTCTGGGCTGAGGATGAGTCACTTGAATCTGAATCTGCATCTGAATCTAAATCTGAATGTGAATGTGAATATGAAGCAGAATGCGGCGACATTCTGGCTTATAAGTAGGATGTGCGAATGCGGCAGTGCGAGAAGCGATTGCTGCACATAGATTTAAGCCATCGGTGCCTCCGATATTAATCGTTATCCATTTCTCTCTGCCACAGCCGTCGCCTACAACGGATCCTTCCTGACCATCGCCAAAGTGAACCGGCTGAACATGGGCGCCTATCTCTGCATCGCCTCCAATGGCATCCCGCCAACAGTCAGCAAGCGTGTGATGCTCATTGTGCACTGTGAGTATTTGGGACTGGGGCTGGGTCCCATCAATTTTAGCATATTTAAATATTTATAGTTCTGCGTCAGGGCACCGCATGGTGCAGGGCGGCCAGGAGCAGTGCTGCTGCTCCGCTCCAGACTAGACCGCAGCAGGGCCCAGACACAGTCACAGACACAGCCATTGCGAGGCACACAAAGCGCCGCCACTCGAAATCTTGCCAGGCTAAATATGCCCTGCATTTTAATTTTCCCAGGGAGACCCAGGGGAGCGGGATGCTGTATACTTTTAGGTGCCATGCATAAAGCAAATAATTAAGTGTGTGCTCAGCACCCGACCCCCGGCAGCTAGTTAGCATTTTTAGAGCACTTTGCCTTCAACCCCTCTCTCTGCCTCTCTCTCGCTCGCTTCCTAATTAAATAAAAATTAGAATGGCTCTGCAATTTGTTAGGTAAGTTCACGGCACATGTTTAAGCCAAAGTTTCGACTTCGATGCCAACCGCAATTCGGTTTGGATTTCGTTTCTGCTCCAATGGCAAAGCATTTTTTGTGGCTTTCATAGTATATAGAGAATTAAAAAGCAATTAATTGGAAACAATAAATGGCAACCGCAGCGAATGCTGCCGAATGGCAGCATAAAGCACTAGAAAAACAATAATAACAATATCGGGGCGGAATTTCTCTCAATAAATGGGAATTCTTTGTTTCCCACTCACACTCGCCCACATCACCACCTGAACATTCCGCACCTGACACAACACATTCTAGCAAATTCCTGCTCCTGACGCCGCCTGGCTGTGGCATTTTACTGCTGTTTTACAGTTCCACCCATGATTTGGATACAGAATCAATTAGTTGGCGCCGCCCTATCGCAGAACATAACGCTGGAATGTCAGTCGGAGGCGTATCCCAAGTCCATCAACTACTGGATGAAGAACGACACGATAATAGTGCCAGGTGAGTAGTGTGGGAATTATAGGAAGGGTGGGGGAGCTTTGTAAGGCTTTAAGGGGATATTAAATCACTTGGAAATGTATCTCAAAGTATGCCTTATCTATGGTTATTTGATGCTCTTTTGCAGCATGCTTTCTGCCACATTTTTAAGTGTTTTGAATTCACAAAATAGTTTGGTAGCTGGAAAATATTCAGAAGTAAACTTTATGCAGCAGCTGTTACCACTCGCTTGAGTTGTCTCTTAATTCTCCTAGTTCAATTTCATTAGTGTTCGGCTTCCTTTCGCCCACAATCTCGTTGCCAACTTATTTTCGAAAGGCCTTTAACGATGGCCGGCTCCAGCTCTCTTCATTTGACCTCTTCAATCTCCCACTCATCTTCACTGAGAAATGGACTGAGCGCGCGATGACAAAAAGTGCTGCAGAGCACAAGTGAAAAAGCGATGAAAAAAAAGAATAAACATTCAGCCGAACACTCGAATCCGTGGTCGCAGAATAACTGCTGCGGTAGTGCCCTCCACTCCACTTAGCCCCGCACCCCCTGCCAATGGACAGGAAGAGGCATCGTCGTCATCGGCGGACAAAAAAAAAAAAAACAGTCACAGACATGCAGTCCGGTATGCAGCCGCTGCCTTTTTTCCAGTTATTTTCAAGTTGTTTTTTGTGCCAGCGGAGAAAATGGAAAAAACTGATTGAAAATGACCTCAAGTCAGTAGCAGTTGCCGGGATCTGTCCGACAGCCGCTGGATTTTAATGGAGTTTTCTGCTTTAGTTTTGAGCGAGTCCAAGAATTTCCCATAACCACAAAAAGCTGTAACAGCAGCAGCAGAGTCCAGCCCAAAAAGGACTCTCTTTTATTGGGGGGCGGACTGGGAAGTGGGAAGTGGGAAATGAATCTGGCCTACGTCAGAGCTAAGCCAGAAAGTACGCCCCTCCTTGGCTCGCCCCCGAAACTCAATTATTTCTAATCAAGCCCCGGCAACAGATCTCCCATCTCCGTTTGGGCCATCACAATGGCATTCTGCTGGGGTAATCAGTCGCTTAACCGGCATGCATAACAATTACCGAACCTGGACGGAATGTAATGCTCGGCTTAGTGCTACTAAATCTAACCGACATCAAACGTAAATCAAAACCTGCATGACAAACACAAAAACAGGGCAGACCGAGCTGGAGAACAGAGACTTGTTTTTGTATAAATTAAAACGAACCATTTGACAAGGGGGGGCAGGCAGGACAGGGGTTAGAAAATCCTGCCCCGGCCAGGACAAACTTGGGTCGACTCCAGTTGGATTCATCCGATCCGAGCTGAGCTGACTTGGGCGAATGCAAAAGTTCTTTCTCAGTTAAATTACTTTGACAAGAAGCTTCGGGAAAACAAGTGGGAGCGGGGGCGATGGGCGGAGCTCTAAGAGAGAGTTCAGTCCGAAAAAGGGGTTAAAGTTCGCAACTGTGGCCGGGATAATGGAGCCCTTTTATCCTCCTCTCTCCTTTCAGGTGAACGCTTTGTGCCGGAAACCTTTGAGTCGGGCTACAAAATAACCATGCGCCTGACCATATGCGACGTCGACCTGCAGGACTTCGGAGCCTATCGCTGCGTGGCCAAGAACTCCCTGGGCGACACCGATGGCGCGATCAAACTATACCGTAAGTATTGGCGTAAGTAACAATACCCGGCCCCGAATGCCATAACAGTGTGCCATTCGATGGCAATAACCGTAACTGTGGCCATAAGCCGGAGAAACAATGGCCATAAGTCAGGCAGCCCCTGGCAATTAGGCGCAAACTATTTGCCCGACTCGGGCTTTTAATTAATTTAAGTCAATGACTCTGCGTGGGCCGACAGCACTGAGTGTGTGTGCGAGTGTGTGCGAGTGTGTGGGTATGTTTGCCTCGATAAATACCCCAAAACAAAGGGTCAGTCGGGGGTCGAAGGTGACCAGACCAAAGTCCAGTGTCAGTGATTGATTTACGAGAAGCAAGAGGAGGTTAATGCCAGACCTAAACCCATTCTTAGGCTTTGGCTCATATGTGAAGGAAAATTCGAGCATAGTTGAATAGGTTTAGTAGTTGGCTTAATGTTTTATTGTTTGTAAAATGGGGTAAATATCGAAAATTTGTTTAGTAAAGGAAGTAGACCAGGTTTTTTTAATTTTATGTAAGTAATTAGATTTTAGATTGTCACAAACTAGCACATATGCCATTATCATGACTAAACTCTGATAAATCAACCCCTACCCTTCCCAGACATTCCCCAGACCACCACAATGACAACAATGGCACCCACTGTGTCCATCAACACGGTGCCCGTGGTCCTGGTGAAGTACAACAAAGGTGAGGCCTGAACTAACCCAAAGTAACCATTAAATCCTCTCACATTTGCACTTGCCAATCGCTCCATAGAACAACGTTACAACAGCCAGAACCAGAACCAGAACTCCAACGGAAATCCTTACAACTTCAATCCGGGCAACAGCCAACAGAACTCCAAGTCGCAGCGCAACAAGGCCAATGGCAAGGGCTCGGACCAGGCCTCGTCTGGGCTGAACAATGTCTATGTGGGAGCCACCTCGAGTCTGTGGAACTCACAGGATCACTACTCGTCCTCCTCCTCGCGGGGCAGGGATCACCATCAGCAGCAGCAGCAGCAGCAGCACCAGCAGCAGCAGCAACAGCACCACGGTGAGTGGGGGAATTCTCAGGGGGATTGCGCCGGATTGCGCCGGCCCCTCGATTGATGGGGAATCCTTCCCCTGCGGCGTTGTAGCATACCATAAATATTTCGCCATTTATTTTATGTTTATGACAAATCATAACGACTTTAGCTGCTTGGCTTAAGGGTCTCTGGCATGTCGTTGTCGGCACTTGTTAGATATAGATACTTTTGGCTCAAGCTGCGAGAAAAGCAACTTTTTGGTTTTGTGGAGAGGATTGACTGGGGGTTACCTTGGAAAATGAAATGCATATAGACTTGGGAACTAAAAAACTTTAACTTAAAACTGCTTTAAGCAGTAAAGTACATTTTTAAGGCACTTAAAAAATTGCAAAAGGAATAAGAATCATTCGATTGAAGAGCACATCCACTTGCTTTATTCGAGCATACCCCTTCTGACAATCCGTGAGTGTATAAATATTTGGCCAAAACATATGAAAGTATCTCTCTAGTATTTTTTGTCGCGTTGCCAGTGATAATACGACTTTGTAGCATGCAAGGCTTGGGGTTCGGTGGAACCACTCCCGGCCAGTTGCTGAGTTGACAATGTGTCCGCCGTAATGTGCTGCTAATGCGGACCATCGTAATGTACAATCATCATAAATAATAAAGGACTTTCACCATTTGTTTTTGGCCAGCAGCAGAACAGAAGCAAACGTAGCCGGAGCTGCCAAAGCAAACTATCGAACTTGAAGGTTAAAGCACAAGACCGAGTTCCTCCTCCTCCTCCGCTGGAGCAGCTGGCAATCGATGAGCATAAAGTCTGGCACTTCCTCTCGATTTCCCGCATGTCTCCGATCTCACACAATTGGCGACAATGCTCTTCTTTCTTGTCTTTTTTTTTTTTTTTGTTAGCTAGCTTTCCTTGCTCCTTCGGCAAGGACGAATGCATAAAACTTTACAGGCCCTTTGCTGCGAAGTGGAAATTTTCTGCATACGCGCTTGACTAAAAATAAAATGCACTCGAGAAAATCAAATCGAACAAATTGAATATGAGGGTGGGAGCTACGAGGGGGTGGGTGGAAGGAGGGGGTAGCTGGGTGGCTTGCTAGGAAAAGCGCAATATAAAAATAGCAGACAAATTGCACACGAGGCGTCAAGGCGATAGAGCTACCCCGGCTCCGACTCTTGCCCCCTGGACTTATCCCGCCATCTGAAGCAATTTTTTGGCAACGCAAGCGAAATGTTGCATCCCTCGCAGAATGGCCATCCGTTAGAGAGAGAGGGGGGGTGTTGGTGGGGGTAGTAAATGGGGCTCTTGGCTGCGGGTGCTACAATGACGACAACTTTCAAGCGTTGCATGCAACGTCGTAAGCGCTGCGTTTACAGTTAGATTTATTACCTGCTAGTTGTTGCACATATCGTGCCAGGCACACACTGTGAGTGTGTGTGTGTGCGGGCACCCCTTTCTCTCCCCCCCCACTCCCCCAAGAGGGTAACTGCCACTAGGTGTGGGTGTGGCTTGTTCGCTTATCGTTGCCGGGTTTTGCATATGTCGCGACTGTTTTGTGCCCCGTCCGCTGACACTTTAAGGCGGAACAAGCCAGCGACAAGCGAAGTTTCATGACCAAAGCCCAGTTTCCACAGTTTGTAAGGGACGTGTATGCTATGAAGTGCACGCTCATCTCTTTGCAGGCCACCTTGGAATTGGGTTAAGCGAAAGTGATGCCATAATAAGGCATTCACGGGAAGTTATAGACCCCGATTCCATGAACTTGACTTAATTTTTAACAATTTATTACCATAAAGTTAGATGGTTTTTAAAGGTTTCTATGTAAGTCAGTTAGTTTACTTCCTTAAGGGAGAGATAGAGCTGAATAATAAGTTAAGAATGATGTCCAAAAGTATGCTACAAAAAAGTTCAGTCTTATAAAAGATATTAAATTCATTTATTCAGGGGGAGTTATCACTAGGAATCAGATATCAGAAATTATATGTCAGCTGTAATGCTATAAATTATTATATAATTAAGTAAGCAATAAATTTACTCTGAATTTGCCACCTCCAACATTGTATGGCATACTTTTAGACACCTTTTAAAAGAGATTTTAAATCTCTAGCATTTTCTTTTTAAATTTTTGAAATTCTAGCTCTTTTTAAATAGATTTCAGCTTTATAGCTAATGGCAGCTCTGCATAAATTATATTTTTCATTACATAAACATACTTATAAATTATTTTATACATTAAAAAGTAAAATTTATGGGCAAAATTAAATCACAGAAAGCACCTTGATAACTAAAATTCTTAATGAAACCAATTTGCATTTCTATTTCCCTTATACCTTATTAATTAAAATATGTATAAGTTTCATTAAGAATAATAACAATCGTCTAAGTAGTCTGTTTATACTCTTGCTATTCATCACTTGCATACTTCAGGCCTCAGTTATTCCATTTAAATTTGCACTTACATTTCCAATTTGCAGAACTTAATCAATATTTTAGACATTCGTGTGGCAGATATTTAACAAATCAAAATTGCTAACACCATTTAACAACAACAGGTATAACTAATGGTCGTGCTAAGCGAATGAGTTCATCTTGTGCCCAGATGTGTACGAGCACTTATACACATGCCAATTAAATTCAATTTCCAATTATCACCGGATTCGGATTCGGATTCAGACCCGGATCCCGGGGTGGTCCGATGGCTCCTCTCTTCGCTTAGTCCGCCCGGTGGGGTGGGGCCACAGCACTGGTGTCGGCATTAAGTGCTGCAGATGCATTTGGCTCGCCACTTAAACTGTCATTAAATTGTTGCAATCAACCAGCCAAGCTGTCTGCTGCCATATTTAATTTGTCCGGCCAACGGGCAAACAATATGGCACAAATTACAAGGAAATGCAATAAAAAAAGAAATTGCAGCAGTCCCCGGCTCCGGATCCGGCACTGTCCGGGGACTTCACATGCGCGGACTCGCACTCCGGACCAAGGATGTCTACCTCTGGAGAGTCCGACCTCGGGCGGATGATTACTTCAGCATTCAGTGTCTGGTAATAATTTGCCTATAATTTGCACAGGCCGGCCTGCCTGCCAGTCGCTCCCATCCTCGTCCGAGTGCAACGGGTGAAAAATGATAAAGTAAATGAAATGCAACAGACAGCAACCGAATTGCCATCGCGTGCCACGGGCACTTTATGTGGATGCAGCGCCGCCAAGTAGGCAGCACCCTTTTTCTCGCCGAAAGGGAGGCGGAAGGAAGAGGGAAAGGAGGCGGGGTCAGAGGAGACTCCATAAATATAACGCATGGCGGGGCCAAAGTGAGCCTCAAGTGCTGAGTGCAAGCTGCGCTTTTCCTTTCATAAGTGAACGGGGTCCGGAAATCGAGGTGTGAAAGCTGCTCCCAAATGGAGTTGAAGTTGAAGTTAAGTTGTGGGATGGGGCTTCACTCCTGGTGACTTTACCAGCACGCACACACACGGAACATTTGTATTACAACCTCAATGGATTTAAAGAATGGGATGTGTTTCGCTTTTATTGGTTATAAATAATTAATTAAACCATATTTACTTTTGGTGTTGCGTTGCAGTTCTTACTTTCATTATATTTCCTTTAAAAAAACAAGTTTAATGTGTTGAACTAGTAATGAAAATCGAGCGGAAAAGTTAGATATAATATATCGATATTAATATTGCAGTCAAAAATATTCTAAAGCTTAATATATTGATATTTTAAATATCGGAAAATATCAAATTTAATGTTAAAATAGCGATATTTGCCATATTATTGAAGCAACACACAAATTTGAAGACATTCCTAGACAAACAAGTTCAGGCATCTAAAGAGTTGCGAATTCTTTTAAAATATCAAAAATAATATGGAATTATCGCACATACATAATTTATTGCAACCTTTTTAATCGATTGATATTTATTTTCTTCAGGTATTTTCTCTCTATCAATATATGATATTGATATACCAATATTTTCTTACCAAAAAAAAGAGCAAATAAAATATATTTGCATTCGAATTATTCAGTTCATATTTGGAATGAGAATTTGTATTGCTTGAATAATATTATTATTTTAATATATGTTTTCTTTTCTGTGCACTCCCAACTTCATATGCCAGTGGATTCAGATACATGAGTATCATAAACAGATGCAATTTATTTCTATTAGGTCAACAGCACCCCGGGGATTGGTTGGGGGAATTATGCAGAAATTACTTAAAGTTTCAAGTAGTTCGCCTTCGGGTGGTGAGAGCCGCCCAGTGTTTCTCAGCTTAAGCGTTTTGCTTTGGCAAACAGGACTTTCTTTGCTTTCCCAGCTTTTCCTCCTTTTCCTTCGCTCTCTCTCTCTCTCTCTGTTTGCGCCTAAGCGCTTTAAAGACACCGTTGGGACTTTCTCGCCCCTTACACAGACGCACGCATAAACACATGCTCAAACGTCAATAAAAATCAGCCACACACACACAGGGACAGACAGGACAAACAGGACCCCGATGCTGGTGTTGGTGGTGGTAGTGGTAGTGGTGTTACTCTTGGTGTTGGGGTTTGTGTTGGTGTTGCCGGCTTTCACACATGGAAATGTTTGCAGACGCCAGCAAAACAACCAAGGCAACGAGCAGCAGCGCCAGCCAGGAATGGCAGCGCAAAGGAGTTTTGTGGAAAAGCTGCTTATGGAAAAATACAAAAAAAAAGAAGAAAAAACAGAAAACGAACAGAAAAAAATAACTAAAAGACACCCAGGCACAATCATACACACACCCACACACACAGACAGACAAATAAATTTTGAACCCGGTGCAAAGCAATTTGCGCATTTCCGTTGTAAAAATAAAAGGGTTCTCGTTAAAAACAAAACGAAAAGGTCCCTCCTGGATGGACCGAAAGTGAAGGACCAACCGCCAGGCCATATTTCATAGTTATGACAAAGTTCGTTCAATGCAATGAAGTTCGACTGCGGCGATTACGGTTTATGGGGTCAAAGCTGTTTTTTTCCAGTCGATCCCATTTGGGTCCCTGTTCATGGGATGTGGCATATGTGAGGAGGAAATCGAACAGTCTGTTAATTTAAGGATCCTGTTTGCTTGGCCTTGTCACCAAGGAGCTATTTTTAGATTACTGATTAGAGGGATTCGGAACTATGAAGTTATGTTGGGTTTTTTAAAATTTAATTCAATTTAATTAATTACATTAATTTAATTTAAAATATTAATATCTGCAGATTCCCATTAAAAGTCGCTACATAAAAAATAGCAAGAGTAATGCTCAACAGGATACCTTTTATAAATGCCTGAAGGAAGAATTTTTATTTATAAAAAAATAGATTTAAAATGCTCGCTGATATTTACCTTTAATGAAAAAAATTGGTTGCTCTGAATTTAAATAAAGTGCCTGCTTTTTTTGAGGCGAATGCCACTGCATTTATTTTATTTATTAGTCATAAAAAATGCTTATTATTTGCACTTTGTACGCGTGTATTTTCACACGTTTAGCTAAAGAAATTATTGACATATCACTAAATTTTTTTGTTTATATTTTTTCACACTCAATTACCTGTAACACTAATTTCGTTTTAGCTTTTTAATTAAAATAAATACGACTTATATTTAATTGTATTTCGTTTTTTCCCAATTGCTTTTGAGTAATTGTATTCAATTTGTTCTCTAGCTGAAGCAAATACCCCTTTTTTTAAACTAGTTTTACATTTATTAGGAAGAAAAATAAAACTTGTTTTTCTTTATCGAATCCACACAAAGTAAAATCCTTTGGATGTTTGTTTTTTTATATTTTTTTTTGTGACGTCCGAAGTCTGCAACCTAACCAGCAACCGAAATAGTCTCGCAAACAATTGTTTGCAATCCACCTAATGACCAATGGCCTGGCCACGTCAAAGTCAAACAAGGCCAAAACGAGGAGGGGCCAAAAAAATAAAAAAGGAATCCAACAGATCCATTCCGAGCCGAACCGAACCGAGCCCAGCACGCAAACAAATGTCCAATGAAACAGATTGCCGGGCAAACAAACAGCCGAAAAAGGAAGACGACTCGGCAAAAAAAACAAAAAAAATACAAACTGCACGATAAATTGATGGCAAAAACAATACCGAGCCTTTGCACCTCCTCCGCACTCGCTGAACCCCGTGCCCCGTGCCCCGTGCCCCGTGTGTCCTGGCTTCCATATATGTATGTATGTATGTATGGGTGAACCTCCCACAAGTCCTGCCCGCTGTTTGGAATGCATGGCGCAAGGGTTTAACGCACTTAAGCAATAAAAATCGAAACAATTTTCGATGCTGCCAAGTGAAATTGAAACAAAATACCAGCAAGGACGAGGACGAGGACCAGGCCAGGATACTCTCGCTTTTCCCCCCTGGCGGATGAAGTGGAGAGCTTTGGGGGGGAAAACTGTGTATAAGTGAGAATGTTATAAATAAGTGGGGCAGGCAAAGTTGTGTCCCTTTTATATGCAATACTTACTGTTCTGTGCCAGTTGACAAACAGTTCGGGTTTTGTGTATCCTGTATCCTGGGCCCACTGTCCTGGCCCATGGTTTTATCTCTTTCGCATTGTCGCCTGCTACAAATGGCTGGCCATAAACGCATCCTGTGTCTATTGTTTATGCTCGTTGGCGTGTGGCAAGCGCATAATTGAAAAAGGACATTCGGCTGATGACAGTCAACCAGTCCCACCAATATGAAGGGCACATCATAAAGTGGCATGTGGCAGTTGATTAAGTCAGCGAATAAAAACAAAGAACCCACAAAGGAACCGTAAATATTTCAATCAATCATTGATGGCAAGCTGTCCTTCTCCGGGCAAAACCAAAAAAAAAAAGAAAAATATCCATTTTCGAATGGATATGAACTCGTTTTATCTTCGAAATCATTTCAGGCTTCACCTCTTTCGATTTTAACTTTATCCCCAGTTAATATATTAACTTATTTTTTGTGCATCCTTTCAGGAACCGATCATGGTGCCACTTACCGCTCGGACGGTAAGAGTCCGCACCTCACGAAGCACGATGCCAAGTCCCTGACGGACGACATGGATCGCATGCAGGATCTCAAGGGCTGGGCCCAGCGCCTGGCTCCTTATACACCGATATTCGGCCTACCCTTCATACTCTCCTACCTGGGGGCGTGGCAGCAGTAGACAGTGGGTGGACAATTGTACAAAAAAACAAAAAAAAACAAACATAATGAAGGGACAACCGCGCGGCGAAAACCAAAGTTAGTTTAACTAAGAATACACTATTTCGTAAGCAATAACCTTAATATAATCGTGTTGGTCAAAACTTTTATTTTTGTGCTAAGTGGAAAGTTGCTTACTGTAAAAAGTTGTTGATGTTTAAGGTAAAAAAATCTAGCATTTAAGTGGCAAAAAATTGAGAGGAGGAGGATCGATTGTGGGCAACGGAAATACAAAGTATTAGAATGTAAAACATGAGGGTTTAATAAATATTAAAAAAATGTTCTTAAGCCTACCAAAACTGAGACTCGAGCCGAGGTTAGATCTAAGTCACCGAGGTCAGCCGATGCCATCACTCTTACTTTTAGCCCCGTTTCTAGCTTAGTTCCCAAGCACTGCAAGCTGTATGATAAATATAACATAAACAATGTCATCTTAATTTAACAGAAACGAAATAAAAATGCCGTCTTAAAACATGTAAGCTCCAGGTATATATTTTGAATATTTATTTAAATATTATCAGTGGGAATAATGGATCTTTACGGGTAGGAAAATAAATATTAATCTATCTCCTAAATGGTTTTCTTGCAATTAAATCATTATATATATCTCAAACATCCCTAAACAAGCCATAAACAAATATTTCCATAAATTAAGTAGCTATATATAGTGGCCAATTAATGTTAAAAGGTAACCCACACTTTATTAACAAAATAAGTAAGTAAATAAATATTTACGCTTTACAGGAATCTGTGGAAATGCATACCCAACACTTGGCGGTACTCGGAGTAAACCTTTTCTTGTTCATTTTTTTTGAAGGTTTTGTTTTGCAACAGCCCCGAAGCGAATATTTACTGAACCGCAAAATGTACTATACCCGGAGACCCACCGAGCCACCGAGCCACCGACCCACCGACCCACCGAACCACCCACCACCCGCCGCCTTTGTTTACTTTGCGGGCGAATTTGTGCGCCATCGGCGGCCCACATGGAAACATTTTTCATTTTCATTAAAAAAGTGAGCGCAACAAAAAACCCGCGCGACTTTATAATTTAATTTGAAAAGCGCAGGGCTGGCAGAGAGAGAGAGAGCGGAGAGCACAGAAACACAAAAAATAATTATTAAAATAAATTAAATGTCTGCCGCTGCCCTCATAAACTTCACCGAGTGGGCAATTAAAGGAGTCGGCGTGTGAGCGGGCTGGCGGGGCGGTGCCTGAGCGCGGAAGCCCGGCTAGTTTTTTTCCTCAGGAGGTGAAGAGTTAAGCGGGCGAAGTCACTAAAAAAGTGCCAGCGAAAAAAAAATATCAAATTGCTGCCATGGCATTTTGACTCGAGTTTCACACAACGCCATGGCAAATGGCAAAAAATTGGCATGTGAAACGATTGCAGAACCTCCGGACCTCCAGTCCATTGCCACCATAAAGGGGCCAGTTAATAAAGCCAACAGGGCATGTGCTATATGTCAAAAAAAAAGAGAGGGATATATCCATATATATATACGCTGGAATGGTGAAAGGAGGAGCAAGGAAAGGATATTTTCTAGGGGAGACAGAATGAAACCACAATGGGGGAAAAGCGCTGACCAAAAGAAAATTATTGGAAATGAGCTGCCTTATGGTGCCGACCATGCAGCGCCAAGAATTAAAATATATAAACTAAAATTCTAAGAAGCCTTGTATGTGTTTAGCATGATATTAGCTAGAAGAACTGTTAAGAATTTATTCTTTTGATAAATTTTTAATTATTATATTTTTATTTAATTTACTGATTTAATTTATTGGATTGCAGTTTTACTTTTGCATATTTTTGAATAAATTTCTGTATGTCTTAATATTTGTATATATTTTTTGCACGTTTTTATTTTTAGTTTAAAGTCTGAAGCTGTGGCTTACCAATTTGACCATCCTATAATTAATTTAATAGGTAATAAATCAAGCTTTTGTTTAACTGTGCAAACTTCGAGAGAATGAAATTTTCTAGCCATTACGCTGACTGTTAACGGCATCGTAAAAACTCGAAAAATATGGTATAAAATGTGTATTAACTCTCTCTTTTTTTAACGAATTTTATGCTTAATCGGCTTGCTTGATTAATTCAAGATAAAACTTTAATTTTAAAGCGAATTCATAAGGATTTTTTATGTCTTCACCCAAAATGTATTGTTTTATTTTTTTTTAATTTAGTTAAATAAAAATCTGTGGCAAGTATTTGGTATAAATCAATTCATAACATATACTACCTATGTATACAATGAGTGCGTCACACTCTCTGTTGGAAATAATTTAAAATTGCTTTTGAATATTTCATGGATTATGACAAATTTAAATTATTTTATCAATATAATTGATAATGCCAATTTGCGCTGTAATCAAATATGGCCGCAGAGATTCATGGTTTGCAGGTTGTTGTTGTTGTTACTGGGGAAATTGTATCTATTGTCGGCGGCACTTTTTATTATTATTTTATTTTATTTATTTTTTGTCACGCCTGACATTGATCGGTTTAATGATGCAAAACCGCAATAAATGTTGCAACATTAATATTTGAAAGCATATTAAATGGACGAAAGTGCTAACTTTTATATAGCATCCCAGGTTAAAGCTATGGAGAGTCCTCAC
>JAEIIU010048495.1:0-17439 GCA_018874675.1 Drosophila baimaii | reverse complement strand
GGCTTCCTTTGTGCGTCCTGTCCTGGCCCCTCTCTTTTTGTACGCTTTGATATGCTATGCTTTTTGTCCGGCCCTCTTTCGTATGCAGTGCGTTTTCCTCGTCCTTTTTGCTCTCCATGATTCCGCCTGATCCTTGCCTCCTTGCCAGGACACTCTTTCTTGACGCAGCCAAAGAGCCGGCGTAATTATGAGTGGCCGCGGGACTAGGCAAATATTGGCCAATCAAATAATTTGTATTTACTCAACGCTGAAAGGGAAAGCGTTGCCTAATACGGATTTCATTTTCCTGACTTTGGCGGAATTACATTTTTTTTAAATAAATATACTTTCCCTTAGCCAAAACCCTAACCGCAGCTGGCTTTCGAACAGCGAGGTCTGGAACCAGGCAAGCTTTTTCGAAGTAGACGTAAGGTAGAATATATTGCCTGATATGTAAGTCAATTTTACTTACTTTAAGTAAAATATAAATGTAGCATTTTTAAAATATACCTTCTAGAAATATTACATTTATCATTTTTGTTGTTTAAATATTACTTGATTATGTTTCTTTGCCATCACCTTCAAGTCTAAATTGTCAATTTCATATACATTCATATACATTCCTATGTAATATTATTTAAAAATATATTTTCTACTAAATTCTTAGTCAAAAAAATAAAACAATAAAGAGAATATTATTTATAATGATGAAAATTAGATATATCTTTAAGCAACCTCCTGTACTCGTCCTCTAACCAAACGATATGTGTGTGACCTGGCATATAGTCAGTTGAGTAATGATTTTTGTGGATTAAATCAAGGCCATTATATCTTTTATTGACTAAAACCTTTCACAATCAATAAAAAATATCTGGTCACAAAATATATCAATAAAAGCACATATAAAACAAGTAAGATAACCTAACATCGGGCGTAGCCGAAGTTGATATACCCTTGCAGATAATTTGTTTCTTGTAAAACTAGATTTTAATATTAAGAGCATAAATTACACGAAACACCCTGTTTCGCAAATTTGTTTATATATTAAATTTCAGATATAGGTGGCCGATTTTAATGAAAATTTTAACAAAGTTCTCTTATTGGTTAAAAAGAGTAAGTATAATGTAAAATGTTTGTAAATTGTAAAATTCATTTATAAAATATGAATTTAGATCGATCTTTTCTATGGCAGCTATATGATATATTGCTCCGATTTCAATGAAATTTCTAGGGTAAGGCTATAATTATACTGTAAAGGCATAAATAAAGTTTCATTAAAATATCTTGAAAAATAACAAAAATATGGCAATTTTTCCTGATTGTTTCTAAGGCAGGTATGGGATATATTAGTCCGATTCCGATTGTTCCGACATATATACTGCTTGCAAAAGATATAAGACTAACCTGAAAGTCTCAGCCCGATAGCTCAAAAACTGAGAGATTCGTTTGCAGTTGGAATTCTTAAGAACAAATAGCCCAAAATGAGTCATAGGAATGATTTATCCCCGAAATTAAAATAATTCCTAGTTCCAACTCGTACCCCCAGAATTTATCTTTGCCCAGAAAAAGAGCTTGTATATTTTATCTAACTTTATTGTCAGAACTATGATTTTCGACGTCCAACAACAATGACACGCACGTTGAGGCAATCTTTACAAGGCAAGCCATCAGACGTGTGTTTGCAGATTGCGTATTTTAAAGCTGCAAGAACCAAATAAAAGCCACAAAGAGATTGTGGAACGCCAGATTTTCCATAGATTGATCGCCGGGTATAAGAACTTCACCGATCAGGAGGCTATCTCAGTTGCGTCTGGCCTCTCGATGGACTACGTTCTGTTGGTGCTCACCTCGGTGCTCAGCTTTTTGCTGGGCTATCTGCGTTATCGCTACGGCTACTGGGAACAGCGCGGAGTGCCGCAGCTGCGGACGCACTTCCTCGTCGGACACCTGACCAAGTTGCGATCCGTGCACCTGAGCGAGCTGCTACAAGAGACCTACGACACCTTTCGGGGTAGCGCCCCCGTGGCTGGCACTTATGTCTACCTGAAGCCAGTGGCAGTGGCCCTGGACTTGGAGCTGGTCAAGTCGGTGCTCATCAGGGACTTTGCCAAGTTCGTGGACCGTCGCAGCTTCCATGGTGATGCGCTCACCGCAAATCTGTTCAACATGCAGGGCCAGGAGTGGCGTACCCTTCGCACCCAGCTTACGCCCACTTTCACCAGCGGGAAAATGAAGTATATGTTTGGGACCATCATGTCGGTGGCCCAGCAGCTGGGCGAGACCTTCGAAGAGTTGGTGGGGTCACAGGTAAGAAATCGAAGGATATCTTTAAGCAGCTTACAAGGAAATTATAAAGTTTTCCTTTGCAGGGAACCACTCTGGAGTTGCACGATCTGCTGGGTCGCTACACCACCGATGTCATTGGAAACTGTGCCTTTGGCACTAAATGTAATAGCCTGAAGGATCCGCAGGAGGAGTTCCGGCAGGTAGGACGAAGGCTATTCCGGAATACGGGCTCAAGCATCCGCTGGCGCATCTTTAAAGTCACTTACCTCAGCTCACTGTCCAAGCTGGGGCTCCCAGTGCGCATATTTGCCCCGGAGGTCACCGAGTTCTTTATGCGCATCGTTCGCAAAACTGTCGAGTTGAGGGAGCGCGAGAAGATACGACGGAACGACTTTATGGATCTGCTGCTTGGTCTCAGGCACCAGGAGAATGGCAAGGGATTCACCGTGGAGCAGCTGGCCGCCCAGGCCTTTGTGTTCTTCGTGGCCGGATTCGAGACCAGCTCGAGCAACATGAGCTATGCTTTGTTCGAGCTGGCCAAGAATGAGGCAGTGCAGCAGAAGCTGCGACGGGAGATTCGAGAGGTGCTGGCCCGGCATGGGCAACAACTGACCTACGAGGCCATGACGGAGATGAGCTACTTGGACCAGACTATCACAGGTGAGATGATGGGTGTAAGTTCGAGATAAGACTGGCTTGGTGGGTGACTCACTTAAAGAAGATAAGAACCGTGAATGTGATCAGTGAGAGGGAAAGTTACAGAAAAACTGAAAGTCATTCGGAATTTTAGGATATAAATAGTCATAAGAATCAGAGATAGAAATAGTGACTAACTTTTAAATTAATTCCCTTTCAGAAACCCTCCGCAAATACCCGGCCCTGGCCTCCCTCACCCGCATTGCCTCCGAGGATTACGAGATACCAGCACGCGACGGTGGCAGGCCCATTGTCCTGGAGAAGGGAACCAGTATCCACATCCCTGTCCGGGCCATCCACTACGATCCGAACATCTATCCAGAGCCCCATGAGTTCCGGCCAGAGCGCTTCGAGCCGGCTGCCTGCCAGCAGCGACCAGCGACTGCCTTCCTGGGCTTCGGCGATGGGCCGCGCAACTGCATCGGGTTGCGCTTTGGGCGGATGCAGGTGAAGGTGGGCCTGATCACGCTGCTCCTGCGCTTCCACTTCCGGCTGCCGCCTGGATCGCCCGACCGCCTGACGGTCACACGGCGTAGCCTGATACTGTTGCCCAGCGAGGGTGTTCGGTTGCAAGTCGATCGGCTGGCGGAGGTGGAGGTGGAGGAATGTCGCGCCTAATGTAAACACACACACACCAGCCGGAGAATAAACAACACAGCCTGGCTGCTGCTGTTCGTCAGCAGAAATTCAATTAAATTCGCCCGTTCTGCGGTCGATTGAAAGCCAAACCGAAATTTATAGCCGCCGCAAAGCCCCTCGATTCCCCTCGATTCCCCTCCATTTCCCCAGGCAGCAGCAGCAGCGGCAGCAGCAGCTCAGTTATCCCCGAAGCCCGACACCATGGGCATTAAATCAACACAACGACGGGCGGGGCGACAAGCAGGGGACCTGGCCATGTGAGCTAACCGAAAGCCATTGCGGTTCAGTTTGATGCACTACTGCTCCTTTGGCCAACACCCCAGGTTGCCCACTTCATCGCCGCCTGCCGCCCGCTGCCCGCTGCCGAGTTGCTCGCACAAATCCAAACATTTACAATATTTTGCTAATTAGCAAAATATGTGTGAATAATGCATGTGACAAAGGGGCGGGGCAGGCCGGCCCCTGTGTCTGCATCCTGTAGGTGTCATATTAAATTTATGGCCACACACACGGGCGAGGAGGCGAGCAGCCACTGTGACAGGAGTGGGACGGTCGCTGTGAGGACAGTCTCAACATTTTGGCCATTTCGGTGATTAGTTGTGGGCAAGCAAAGGCGTCTACGGCCGGCATAATGAGCGGTATTAATCAATAAATGCAACAGGAGCGGAAGTGGTCTGACAGATTTATGCACGAAGTAGCGAAAGCCCAGTCGCTGCAGCGAGATTTTAATGCTGAAACAATAAACTGAGGTAGCGAGAGATGCATATGTTGCAAACTGATTAAAGTAGGAGAGAATTTAGTATACATGACTTTGCTAATTTAATTTTTATTTCCTTTATTTGGGTAGAAAAATGTTAGCATTTCAGGGTCTTGACTTTAGTTATTTCGCTATATATTTATGAAGTATTATTATTATTTACAATTAAAAAAAAATGATAAATTCAAGCATATATAGCAGCTTTAGCTTAATATATTTATATATTTTTATTATATCCTGTGAATATGAAAACAATAAACTAAGATAGTCAAAGGTGCATATGTGGCATCTTGATTTAGGCAGAAGAGGATTTATATAACCTACCTTTCTTATAGGATTTAAGCCTCATATCTCAGGATCTTAACTATATTCATTTCACAATACACTTTAACACAAGAAAAAAAAGAACCCTTCCACTGCAAACTTGAATATTTGCAAAGACCGACTTGATATCTACAGGCGAAAACTTCAACTGATCCAAGCCGCAGATTCTACAGAGCTCGATAAGGTCTTGAAGTGCATCTTATGTAATTTATTGGAAAATTATCGAAAGAGTATGAACAAAGAGAACAAAAAGAGAAACTCTAAGACTAGAAGTCAGCGAATGGACACACCAATTGTTTATTTTTGTGAGACAGTTCCTCTTTATTCAGTAAGCAAAAGCTTTACCCTTGTAGTTATTCAGTAAGCAAAAGATATACCCTTAAAAAAGCTAAAAACCAAATCAATTGAATAATATTATTTATGCTTCAGATAATTTGGAAAGTAAAATATTTAACTTAGTTCTAATTTAAAGATTAAGAATTATATGAGCAGCTGTCAGAACTTATGAAATTTGTATAATTTTTGCATATTTATTTTTAATGAAATAATTTCAGGGTACCTCTAATGAAGCTTTGCTCCCTTTTTTTCACTCCCTGATACTCTTAAGACCCTACTCATTCCAATCAAAGTGAGAGCAACTTTAATAGTGTGCAATTATATATGTATATAAAAGCTTAATGTCGACATTCACTGTGTTAATGTCTTCATTTGTGCACCCGATCATATAACAGAAACCCGGCATCGATTCCACCATAATCATACGCTTTTATAGACTTTTAATTGGCAACTTCCTAAGCTTGGAGCTGGCTGCCAACCTTTACGCTTCGTCTATAACTCAGCCAGAACTTTTGTCTATTAAAAGGCGCCCAAAAATGTAGTCATAATTTATGGCAGTTAAGCAGCTAACAAACTATACTGCAGATACCACCTTTAGGTTCCACCTCTGGTTCCTTTAGATGAGGAGCTTTGCATGTTCAGCCACTATCAGGGGGGGTTGGTGGGTTGGTTTGGTGCGATGTCCTTGGGGGTGGGCACTGGAATGAGGGTGAGTCGAGTCGAGTCGGGTGAAGGGACTGCAGCTGTCGTCGTCGCATCCAGCACAGAACGCGGAAGCGAGTGAAAAGCAATTATCAGGTGTCAAAATTTATATTAGGGTGCCCCCCATACCCACCAGGACCAAATAAGGGAATCCAACAAGGAAGCCATGCAAAAGGGAACGAAGCGAGCGAGAACTTGAAAATAACTTGCGAGTCCTGCCAGTCCCTGTGCACTACAAGAATAATATTATTACTTTTAATATTACTATTAATATAACTATTAATATTACTATTAATATTACTATTAATATTAATATTAATATTAATATTAATATAATTAATCTTAAGAAATTCGGATATGCCTTTTTTAGGAAATTTGTACCTTGAATAAAGTCTAAAAACGGATTTACTTTAAATCATTTAATAAATAACAATTATTTAAAAATATATACAAGTTTTCTGCTTGGTATATTTAAGTTCATATCTTCATCATATTTCGTAAATAAGTACAACATCTGTAGGACTCAAGCTATTTGACCAAACTTAAGCTTCCAATATGTATTTTATATTTAATTTAAAAGTTAGTTTTCATTAACAAATTTTATAGTAATTTTGGAGTTAAATTTCTAACAAAAAAAGCTTTCATTACTCCAATTATTTTATGGATCCTCTACTAACCGAAATTCAGAGACTCAGAATTAGCTTCATCATGAATTTTATGATCTTTGCCTTGGTATCGTATCCAGCCAAATCCTTCCCCCGGTGTAGTCCTAACCCTTTCAGTATAAATGATTTGTGGCTCCAGTGCATTGGCACGCAATGCAAACTTTCTGACGAAGTAATGGCGGGCAAGGAAGGCTGGCGGGTAGATAAAGGACGCGGATATCCTTTTCAACATTTTTCGCTTTATAACAATCTTTTTATGTAGCATAAAATCTGTTATTGGTGGTGTTGTTGGTCGTCTGCCGCCGCCACCGCCGCTATTATTTATTGGCCGTGTGCGTGTGTTGTGTGAAAATGAAAATGTTAGGCCGCCGTGGCGTTTGGGAACCGGCCTTCCCTCCCAGTTGATTAGCTCCCGAAAAGCAGCTGATATATGCGAGCAATTAGGAGGCACCGGGAGGGGGCCCAGACCCAAATCGGTGCCTAACACAATCTGGCACGGTTATTGAAAACCGACTTTGCCCGTGTGCGTGCCTGGGGTTATCCTTTGGGAGTCCTCGCCACACTCGGCTCGGGTTTCGGAGGAAAAGTTTCACGGGACAGTGAAATTCAATTAAATGATAAATTTTGCGGAATAAGTTGCAGGCGCACTTGAAACGATGGCAGCAATTTCAAATTATTATTTTATTTGGGAAGGGTTGTAAAGACTGTTAAGGCTGTAAAAAGTTTTTCAGCTGAAACTTATATCAGGAAGATGAATTGGTCATGCCTGGCTGGATTTTCTAAGAAACTAGTGATATTTTTAATAATTAATTAGTTTAACAAGTAACCTACTTTAAAGTTATTTCTTTAAATGTTGTGACCTAAGCACCTTTTCTTATCCTCTTATGGCGAAGGTTGCTATCTTAGTCGACTTCGCTCAATTTCATCCATGTAAATCGAGACTCTATTATATCCCACACAGATCATTTTTATATAGCGGGTTATCTAGATTTCCCGAAAATGGATAGATAGAATAGATAGAAGGCACTATTGGGACAAAATTGCATCTTAGTATCCACCAGAGATTCTCATAAAAATTGTTAAACAATAATAGTTATAGATAAAAATTACGTTGCTTAATTTAAGAACACAATAAATATAGGAAACAGTCAAAAAAATAATAATAATAATAAAAAAACATATTCTTACGTTATGCATGCATTTTATGCATTTTGCTAAAATGCCAAAATTTAACACGTCTATTTCGCACAGTTTGAAAATATGCAGTTTATGCGATTACTTATGAATACAGAGATGCCAATATGTTGTGTTTCCATCAGAGATGTTCGCTTAGCTAGAATAGCTCCATTGGAAAATTTAATTTAAACTCCCTATTGGAACAAAACGGAGCCTAGCTCTAATTGGAGGCTTAAGCAAAGCCTCACCACTTAAACCTACCATTGGGACAAAATGGCATTTCCCTATCCAGTAGAGATCAGCCTTTAGCTAGACCGCTCTATTGGGACAAAATGGCATATCACTTTCTAGAAGAGATGCTGATCAAACTGGATTGCACTATTGGGACATAGTTGCATCTCACTATTCAGCAGAGATGCGCTTCTAAATCTAAATTTTTTTTAATAAAAAATATAAATTATAATTTATTTTAATATCATTTTTAGATATATGATATTGGTGATTAACTAACTTAACTCTAGCATATTTTTAGATTTTCAGCGAAATTTAAGACAATGACATTGATAAGAAGATTAATTTTAATAACAAATTTATCAGTTCCTTGAAAATATGCAATTATATCAGTAAATACGTATACAGATATGACAAGTGACTGCGTTCTAGCAACATCGCATCTAACTTGCCGTGGAAAATGCTCATCAAGTTAGAAGGCACTATTGGTCCCAAATTATATCTTACTTGCATACAAAAATCAGAGTTCATCATATAAATAAGCTTTTTATTTTATAATAATTAAAATTTGAAAATATTTATTGTTTGCTAATAATATAAGGCTAAGTAAATAATGGTATTTTAAATATGTTTCCGCCAACACACGTGACATAAATGGCTTAAAAAACCACGAACAATAATTTATTTGTGGCTTGAGAATATAAACCACATTAATACCTTGACAAATTTGTAATATGTACTTTGTTTACAGACAGGTAGCTTACAGCCTTTCCATGGCACACGTCTAAATAGGAGCGTACAATAAACCCTTCTTCCGGCACCCAATGCCATGACCAATGACAATCCATTTTTCCATCGCACGCACCCAACTATCGTCCCCCCCTCCCTCCACCCGGTGGCGAAATCAACCCTTTTGCTACGTCACAGAATTCATTCATAAATTCGGGCTTCAACTTCCACGCGCCCAAAAGTATACAGAGAGAATTTCCCCGAGCTTCAACCGCCGGAGACCACGTTCAATCGGCCTTTCAATCCGGTGCCGAGAGAGCGCTTCAATCGTGGTGAGTTTGCCACAGCACACCCCCCATTGGGCAGCACACACACACTGTGGCACACACGCAGCTTAGAAAAAAAAAGAAGCACAACAAAGTGCAAAAGCGCCCGCCAACAAAAAGCAAAATAAAATGTGGCCCGGCAACAACAAAAATCACAGTTGTCTGATTCGTTCGCGACCGCCCACCGCCTCCTGGCCACGAGAAAAAGCCACCCACACACACACACACAAACACACTAGCACACACACACACACTCACCCCCAAAACGACGATGATTCGCCCCAAAGAGCATCTTCGGCGCCGCTCGGCAGTCCGTGTATTTCGTATTCGTGCCTCAGCTGGTGAGGCTCCAGCCATAGATGGATTCGGTTCTCAGTCCTCAGTCCTTCGTCAGCGCTCGTTTCGTGCGGTTGTGTCGTCCTGCCGATCCTGCCACCAAAAATACTGCTAAATAATCGCTTAGCTTAGTCGCGAGTGCTTTTGCCGCCAAGTGTTGCATTCGTGTTGCAAGTGAATCAAAAAAATGATGCTAATAAAGCCTTAAGTGGATCGTGCAACGAGTAATTGTTCACAAAGTTGGTTGCAGTTTCCCTAAGAAATCGAATAATGTAAAGAAAATTATAACAACTTGAGATCTTAGGTGACTGAGGACGTGTTACAAACTGAACTGAAGGAAAAAAGATAGACTAACCTGCTTAAAAATAAATAAGACTTCCTAATTTTACCAAATCCAACTCCCTTTATATATATTTTTCGCGTTCGATTAAGTTAGCTAGGAAAAATATGGATTTCAGCTAGAAATTACCTTCATTTGTGATCTTTTCAGCCTGATCATTAACCACGAAAATGGGCTTACATACTGTAGAGATCAGGTTTCAATCTTAAATCTCTTAACATTAACTTCAAGACTACTACAAAAGCCTTAAATCAAATAAAAACCCAAATCTTTGCTAAAGATCTTAGTCATAAATATATTAAAACAAACAAAACGTTAGGGAAAAATCCAACAAAATCGTTTTCCTCCAATTCTATTTGATTTCGAGACCGGCAAAAATTTAGAAATAATTACAATCTGAGCGAATTTCTGGGCAAATCAACAACAAGTTGAAGAACTCGCTCGCGTGCCAAGCAACTCGGACTTGTTGGCAAATGTTGGCTCGACTTTTGGCGACATTTGCCGTCAGCTGCGTGTTTATTGTAATTATATTTAAAGTAAAAAACAAAAGCCGAGTTATTTACGAGGCAAAAACAATCGGAACGAGCCACCCTCAAACAGGACGAGGTTTCCTTTTTGCCGGCTGCAATGCGTGCTGCTCCTGATGTGTTGTGTGTGCTGTGTCCTGCTGAAATTTGCCTACAAATGTGTCTGGTCCGGCACTCGACGCTGTTTATTGCCGCTGTCCAGTCGGTCTGCAGGTATTAGGCCGCCGACAATTGCATATTTTATGTTTCACGGGCTGGCTGACTGTAATTTAAAGTTCATTGATATCCATAAAGCGCAGGCCACCACGCACACACGCAGACATGTAAATGCAAATCCATTGTCTGTCCAATGTAGCCCATTTGTTGCAAATATGTTGCGATTTTGGGGGGCAGCCCCGGATATAATAGATTCCCCCGACGACACCCTGGGAACTATTCCCGGACTCTCGCCTGGTTTCGATTTATGTCATTTCTCTATCATTTGCATTTTACATACAATTTCTGATCAGTTGCTGTTTTTATCTAACAGATTTGTGATTGCAGCTGGTCCTAAAAACCAAATTTGCAGCTTAGGGACCGACAGGGGGCCTGGAGATATATTAGGGAAATGAAAACATGTTGTTGACTGAAACGGATTGAAAAGCCAGCGGTTGCGGGGAGCACACCTTTTGCAGGAGTGCAACATCCCCAAAGCCCATTCAGAAATCAGAAATCAAAACAATGGTTCACACCCTCTGCAGTTGCATTTTAAATGCAAATTGCCTTGGCTCGATTTCTGTGGGGGGGTACACGACTCCGAGTGGCATGGGGGAAGTGGAGTGGTGGAGTCAAGGCGGTATCGTAATGGTTCTCGGGCGCCTCGTCAGCTTGACATAATGGCCAACATGTGAGGGGCTTGGGGGCGGAGTTCACCTGCCCCCCACCTGTGGTTGTTGTTGCTGTTGTTAATAACAAGCGATAATAATCAACTTCCGTGCAAGGCAAGTGAGCGGAGAGGAAAATTCTGAAAATTCAAGCAAAACTTTGCATACTTGCAGGCGCCGCAGCCTGAGTTATGCAAATTTTATGCAGGGTCAGTTAACTGGCTTAGCCCTCCGGCTCCTTGGAATTAAAAAACACAAAACAAAAAACAAAAACAAAAAGGCCAGACGGAGACGTATTTTGAAAAATGTCGAAGTCGCATCGCGATAGCGGCGAAATATATCACGTGTTAATTAATGTTTGTGTTGGAAATTGAAACTTGGCCAAGTTACCGCGGAGCGGCCCCCAGTTGTGCGGTGAGAATATTTACCTCATTATTGTCGCCAGTATCTGGATTCTTTAAAGAAACGATCTCATAAGGCACACAGGAGGAGAGTGAGCGGCCTGGGGTGCTGACATTTTGCACATAATTTAGCAGCTGATTATTATACAAATTGGAGCGCGGGATGGAAGGCAACTTTGCATGTCCGAAACCATAAAAATAATATACGACAGGGCCGGCACAAGGCGGTCATAAGTAGCTCTTATTATGTGCCATAAATTATTTGTAGAGACCGCACTTGAAATAACTTGGCTGAAGAGAGTGTTTGTCAGTTGGAGCCAAAGATACAAGGCTTAAACAAGGGGGCTGGCAAGAGCAGGTAAATGCATTCAGAAGAAGCGACCCTTGTTGTGAAAATTCTATTGGTTTATTAGAAAAATCATATAGATGTAGGTATATATTTGGAACAAATAAAATTAATTTAAAAATAGAAAATAGAATAAGTATTAAGCAATAATATATGGATTATTATTCTGGCTCTTCGAATAAAACTAAGCATTTTATGGCAACACGAAAAACCAAAATTAATATAATAAAATATTAATTAATTCTCTTACTTTATATTTATTTACTTGTCATGTTCATCTTTCTTTTTTATTTTACTTTTTTGAAGCAAATAAAATATGTCAATAGTAAAGTGAATTACATTTACAAAATAATACTAAATAATATGTGTTTGTGAGATAAAAATTCAAATAAAACACAATAAAATGAATAAATATTGTGTGTATAATTTGTAATGTTTCCTATAATTGGTGATCCCAGTTCATATTAATTAAAGCCATAAATCACCATAAACTGGCTTATAAATATACAACTTTGCCTTAACTTTTTGCTTACTATAATTAAAAAATAAAAGCAACTTCTGGTTTCTCGATCGTACTCAATAGTACAAAGAAAACCGCCACAATTAGCTATGCAAACAGGGACTCTCGGCGCACTCGCCACGATATGGCTTCGGATTTTGTGGTCAGACTGAGGGTTCGGGTGAGGGGCCGAAACCCATCCCAGCCGACCAGCCCATCACCTGGCCATGGCTCTGCCCCTGTCGCTCGCTCTGTCTCCGGCTCCTGACGTGGCCCGCATGCTCTAAATTATTAATAATATTGCCATGCCCATTTGCTAGACATTTTTAGTGCCTACCCCTCCTGCCACCCTCCTGCTCCCCCCGCAACCATTTGCAGTGCTGTCGCTTGCCTGCTGTCTTTTGTAGTCTACTTTTCCGGGCATGCAATGTGAATTTCCATGTGTGTGTGTGTGTCAGTCTGACAAAAGGACACACACAACACACATACCGGCAACTTTGCTTTCAATTGCGCTAAATTATAAAAAAAAAAATCAATAGGCCCTGTCCAACTCAAAGGGAGGGGAAAAGGAATTTTAATGAAATGTCATTTTAAAATTGTTCCTGTCAGTTTGTGGGCGCCAGAAAGTAGGCTTTTAATATTTCCCAGCCAAAACCACGTTTGCATGTTGGGGGCTCAGGGCCGGGTCGAGTCAGCTGGAAAGTTAATCAAGGTTCTCCAATCGTAGGGGCGGGCTACAGACTTGGAGCTCCTATTGATATGTGACTTGTGCCCCCCTTTTTCCATTGAAGTTGACATCGGATTCCATTTCGGTTTTAAAATTGGCTTAGGTCTTGGTCTATCTCTGTCGAAGATGAGGCTTAAATGTTATTCTAGACTATTGGAAGGATTTTGTAAGGGCATTACATAGTTTGGCAAGTAGTTTATAATTTTTTTTTCTTAACATTATTTATATTATTATTTATTATACATTTCCCCGCACTACAAGTGTGACTTATAATTTAGTGTGCTAGTCAGTTTCTTTAAATTATTTTACATAATGCTTTACAAAAATTTCTAACCGGTCGTACATATATGTACTATAGTTAGTTAGTTAACTATATTTAATTGTGAATTTCCTGTAATTTTACCTTTAATATAAACAGAACATTAGGTTAAATACATTGTCTTTAATTTGTCGAGTTATGAACGGAGCTCTTTTTATTTAAAGCGACCCAGAACTACTTAATATTTATAAGCAAAGTGATTAATAAAATTTACTTATCATAGATGAAGTGTTAACCTTTAAAGTCGACCCAAACTTTATTTATTTATTTATTCAGATGTTTGCCAATAAGTCCAAAATATGTACTTATATAATGTTACAAGAAACGAAAACCTTTTTCTGTCTGAACAAGTACGAGTAGTGTTTTTTAAATGCGTTAAAATATTCCTTACACTTAAATACATAGAACATTTAGGAACATTCATAGAACATAAAGTATAAACTATTATATTCCGAACATAACATGCGGAGGAAATCATGCTTTAAGGATACTAAAACTTATAACTAACATAAAATAAAAAATATTATAATACATTTATTAGATAAATATATAAAAATGTGTGGCTTAACATACTTAATTTCATTGTACAATACAATATACATATATTTTCGAGAACAAGTTCATAATTTATTTCTACTTTCACTTGAAAATTATTGTATTTGTAGGTGAAATGCAGAAAACAAATTACAAGTGTTTATCCATAAGATATGTAGACAAATTGTTTAAAAAAACATTTACTACATTTTTTAATAATGTGAAAATAATACTTAAATAATAAATAAACAAACAAGTTTATGTCCCATTTTCCCAATGCATACTTGAGGCATTTACTCACCTGGCAAACTAAAGTCAAGTTCCCGGGGAATGTCAACCACTTTGCAGCGCCACTAATTTTATACCCATTTGAGTGCCGAACTTTTGCTGATGTAATAAGGACTCTCTCTCACCCCGCAGTCCGATTACAACTGCAGTGCCCCCCCTAAGCTGTGTCGCACATGTCACTTAGCCCGGCCCAATAAAGAACTCCTGGCCCCAACTTAACTTTGGCATAAAGCGCAACTATTTGGAAGAGCCGTCAGAGCTGCACGATTTGATGCTTTATTTACGAGTCCACATACGATGCGGCAGCCAACGAAACATTTCATTTCCGCTCCGTAAACAGTTTCTCCGTAAACAGAACCGAAACGAAATGAAATGAAATAAAATGGGCTGGCGGAAGCGCATGCAACACCTTGCCCGAAAAAGATAGTTGCAGGTCGGCAGTTAATTCCTGCCAGCTGTTCGCCTGCAGAATTTACACAACCCGAACACGCAAAATAAGCCAAGACCAAGAGAGGGCCATAACTGGCGGAAGAATAATATGCTGAGGCCGGTGGAAAACATCCGGATGGCGGACTCCGGAGTCCGCCCCTCCGACCTCCGCTTTAAACTTGAAACTTTTTAATTTGGCGTATTTTCGACCGGCATCGCGCGATTATTGTTTGCCATTGTTTCGTAGTTTTGATTCTGTTCTCAAGTACTTTTTGTTGAACTTTCCCCCCCAGTGTTGCCTGTTTACACGCATAAACAGCAAAAAGCAACAGCAAATGGCCAGAAGTTGTTGCCATTAGAGGCGCGCTAATGACTGCCAATTACGAGGCGCGGTTATGCTTATATTTTCGAGCAGTTACGGGTCGTTGGTCTTGGGTTCGAGGGGTATTCTCGCCGCCCAGCTTAATATCTCTTGTAACTCCAATGGAATCCAACAGTTAATCCTCAGTAGTTATATCCTCAGTAGCATATCTGCACAAAGACAACTCAATGGTTTCGTGTGTTAATAACCAACTCCAAAAGAAACTCTAAAAAATATATTTTCAAAATAATTATGAAATCTACACAAGGCCACAGTATGGCCAGTTTACTGAGCTCTGCGGGAACAATTGCATTGGTCGTTATCCTGATGAGTAGACAATGTCATTTGCAGAGAGTGGAGGTGCCAGCAGAAGTAATAGGTAAGAACCCACCTTATATACTTATATTTCATATATATAGATAAATATTCTGTAGCTAAAAGATACCCATAATTATTGCATTTATTTAAGCCCTCACGGTTTCCATTATATTCCAATTATTCAGCAATCAGGCTGAAACCACTCTGACCGGATATCCCTTGACTTTATTACAGTTGATCCCAAATTTAGTTCTCCAATTGTGAATATGACAGCGCCCGTGGGACGTGATGCCTTCCTAACGTGCGTCGTCCAGGACCTTGGACCGTACAAGGTGAGTCCAAATCCGTTGATAGTCGTCGAATCAGCAAATCAGTTCGGCATCTGTTCCGGCTCCGGCTTCAAATCCTCTCCCGCACACCATGCTGTCGGCTCGATTACACACTCAATAAGCAGCCACAAAACCGAAACCGGGCGCATTAATATTCATTAACATTTCACCATCACCATCATCATCCCCCGGACCCCGACCCAGTCCCCAGTCCGGGCTATCTCAAAGACCAAATCTCGACACCCAAAAGCGGGCAACAAGAGTTGAATGGCAGTGGGAATGAAAGTGAAAATAAAAACATAAATAGGGATATACCGGGCTTACCGGATGACAAAAGCGAAAATCACATAAAAAGTAATTGAAATATGAATGAGGACGTGTTAAGCGAACTGTGGACGGGAGTGGAGTCCTTTTTCGCCAGTGTCTGTGTTTGTATTTGGTGTATTATATAGGGAAACTAAGAGGTATATATTCTAGGTGTTCAGCAAGTTTAGCAACTAAAATCGAGGAGCTATTTGGTCAGTTAATATATTTAAATTAAATGTAAATAAATTCAAAATGAGAATGAAATATATAGTTACGATTTTAAGAGATATCTTCTCTTATTTAACTTGAGTACCCAGTATCCCATAGTCGGGACCTCCTGCCGCGACGCTATTTCTTGCTTTGTTTGTGTTTGCATTTGCATTCGTTTGCCTCGTTTGGGGGAGCAAATGTATCTGAATCCCCAGCACAGGTAACAGAAAGTGTAGATCTCCATTGAAGTGCAAAGCTTTGTCCTCGCTCTCCGTCGGGGTTGGTATCCGGGGGCATTGTGAGCACTCCGCCGGAGTGGGGGAAGCCAGAGGTGGCAGCAGGAGCAGCCACCCCGCAGTCAGGACCATGCACAATTAAGCGATGTTCCGCTCAAAGATAATTGAGCAGGCACTTGGGTGTAATTACTTACTTTATGCTGACAGCAGGCTGGCTGGCTGGCTGGCTGGCTGGCTGGTGTGGGACCCCAAACAAAACCGAAATTCAATTTTACCCAAAATAATTCATTAGCCTTCGATATTAGCTCCCGTATTTAATTTATTAATGCGCATACGGGAATATGCGGTTTCACCGAATAAGTCAAATAGCTTCACGTGTTGACATGCCGACCGACTGGGAAATGGGAATTCCAGGCCCATGGCTTCACATGCAAAGGTTGAGCCAAAGGGTTGGACTAACCCCGCAACCTCTCACCCTTTTATAGAATATTTTCAGCTTTTTAGCTTACAAGCTGCGTGCTTTATCGCATAATAATTTACCAGGGTAATTGTACAATTACGAGCTGCTCCTGGCGGGGTGTGTGTGTAGGGGGGTGTAGTTTCTTAAACAGTTCGGGGAATAGATTTTTCGTGTATAATTGAACAGCTTTGCATGCTAGTTATGNTCAATTTGGCGCCGTGATTCACAACTGACACGCTGCCAGTGCGGCGACTATACTGGATTCTGGCATGCCAGATAAGGATAAGCGAGGAATGTGATTACAGCCAGTTACCTTTCCTATTACAATTTTAATTATGCCCCGCCAGCAGGGATTCCATTACACAGAAAAAAAAAGAATGTTGTGGTTATATTGGTTAAATTAATGGAAAAGGTATCATTTCTATCTAACATTAAAGGGCTCTTTTAGGAATTACCTTTGTTTTGAAATCCTCAACAAAAGAGAGTAAAGTTTAAACAAAACTCAATCGCTTTTACACTATATTAATTAGTTAAATACTTACGTTATTATTGAAAAATGTTACTTACCTTTTGTTAGCCTTGAAAAAGAGAAGATTAAATAAATAAAGGCAGGCATACAAAAAATATATAACATTTGGTACCTATACAATTTTATGGCGTACCATTAGACATATTTTTAAGGGAACTTATATCCTTTTTATACCCTTTCAGAGGGTATTATAAATTTGCCATGATATTTGCAACGCAGTGAAGGAGTCATCTCC
>JAEIIU010048479.1:26165-50558 GCA_018874675.1 Drosophila baimaii | reverse complement strand
ATTAAAGATATTAAAGATATTAAAGATATTAAAGATATTAAAGATATTAAAGATATTAAAGATATTAAAGCTATTAAAGTTATTATTAAGTACCCTTATTCTTTATCTATTAATCTTATCTAATGTTATTTAAATGTAAGGCATAATTTAACCTATTTAGCATTCTAATAAATTCTTTATTTACGTTACATCTTTTTCTCATTTAAACTAAACGCCTAAAAGATGGCACACAAATTTCCACTAAACATATTTAATAGAGCCAAGGAAACACATTATTCCCTTAATAAATTCCATATAAAAAACTATTACACATAAAGTACATTTCTCCAATCAAAACCCTAAGAATGCATCTTCACAGCTCCAACCTCTATAGGTATAAACCCCACTCCAGCTCTCTGTACATCCATCTCAGGGCCGGCTTCTCTTCTAAGCCGGAATCGGACTATCGGAATTGCCACCGATTCGTTGGGAGTTAGCAACCGGGTGCTAATTTCGGCTAGAATCAATAACACAATGAACCCTGGCCAAGAGCCAGTGGTAGAAAGCCATGAAAAAACCCCAAAAAAAAACGAAGAGATATATGTTGGCAGACAAACGAAGTCGTTTGAGGTTCTGTCGATTATATAATATTGTATTTTGGTACGGTTTTTAACCCAAAAATGAGTCTGTGGAATGCCTTCATGTTTAAAAGGTTGATTATCTATGAAATATCTATGTATATTATTTATTATTATTAGTTATTAATGGGATAAGTTCCTTGGAGACTGCTCATATATATATAATCTAGATAATTAATTAATGATATGATACATCAGACAGTTCCTCCCCTATATAGAATATAGACTCGCTTTCGGGTATGTTGATTTATTTTATATACACATCGATCGTTTCGGTTTCTTTAGATAACAAAATAGATACAATTATTCGATTTAGAACTAGAAAAAAAATTGCTGAGTACGGTTAGGTTGGGTAAGGTTAGGTTAGCAGGGGTTAAGCCGAGAGCTCGAGGGCTCCTTAGCAGCCCACCAGCTTCTCGAAGATGCCGCCGCGCTTCCAGCCGCCGTTGAAGCCGCCAGAGAAGCCACCGTTGCTTCCAGCATTGTAGCCACCGTTGTAGCCACCGTTGTAGCCACCATTGTAGCCGGTGTTATAGCCACCATCGTATCCACCGCTGGAGGACGAGGCCGAGGAGGAGGCACTGGAGTAGCTGGAGCCGACAGCCGGTGGTCCGTAGACTGGCGCCGGGGCATGGCTGGCCACATCCTCGTCAACGATCAGCTTGATGGTCTTCACCACCTGCTGGCTCTGGGGCTGCGGGGCATAGGAGATGGGTGCGGGCGCCACGGGGGCGTACGAGATGGGGGCGGGCGCCACAGGGGCGTACGAGATGGGGGCGGGAGCGGGCGCAGGAGCCGTGTACCGGACCACGGGAGCGGGCACAGGCGCAGGAGCGGTGTAGGTCACAGCAGGAGCTGCCTGGACACGCACCACCTGGGGCTGGGGAGCTGGCACGGAATAGGTGATGGGAGCAGGAGCAGGAGCGGGTGCGGAGTACGTCACAGCGGGTGCAGGTGCGCTGTAGGTGACAGCAGGAGCAGGGGCGCTGTAGGTGACGGCAGGAGCAGGAGCGCTATAAGTCACAGCCGGAGCAGGAGCGCTGTAGGTCACAGCCGGAGCAGGAGCGCTGTAGGTCACAGCAGGAGCCGGAGCAGAGTAGCTGGAGGCACTGGCACTGGAGGAGGCACTTGAGGAGTAGCCACCGCCATAGCTGCCGCCATAGCCGCCCGAGGAGCGTCCGTAGTTGTAAGAGGGCTGCTCCACCACCTTGATGACCTTCACGACCTGCTCGCCGCCGCCATAACCGCCGCCATAGCCGCCGCCATAGCCGCCGCCATAACCGCCTCCATAGCCACCGCCATAGGATGCGGATGAGGATGCAGACGAGGAGGAGGAGCTGCCGTAGCCGGAGTTGTAGACCGGACGGCTGGGCTGGCTGTAGTATCCCTGGTTGTAGCCGCCGCCGGAGTAGCCGCCGCTGCCGTAGCCGCCGCCTCCATAGCCGCCGCCGCCGGAGGAGCCACCGCCGGAGGAGCCACCGCCCAGGCCGCCACCCAAGCCGCCGCCGCCGCTAATGGCCTTGAGCAGGGCCAACTTGGCGCCCAACAGGGCATTCGAGGGGGCCACGAGGGCCAGCAGGGCGACGACTACGCAGACGTACAGCTTCATGGTGACAATTGGGCCAATGCTAATGCCAATAGTAATGCCAATGCTAAATGCTAATGTGGTGATGCTGCCGGGAACCCGAACGAAACTCAACTGATGGCCCAAATCGAGCAGGGGCACTAATTTATAGTCGGCTCGCTCCCCAGGCGTATCTGTGGCCGCATCTCAGTCGCCCATTGTACCTGTTCAGGTGCCGGTGCCTGTGCCCGTAACCCATACCCATGTATTCGTGTAGTTCTAATCTCATCCAGCGCGCTGAGCGCTTCCCCAAAGCTGTTTGCTTAATTCATAAATAGTTACTTATGAGCCCAGCCAAGACGAGCCACAAAATGGAACTATAGTGCAGCCTCCAGGGAGGAAACACTCGGAGCCATGGATTTTTCGGACTTTAAAATATTTAAAGAAATGCTTTCTTGCATTTTAATTGGATTTTTTCGAGTATTTTAAAAGGATAGTATTCATTGCATATAGTTAAGAGTATTATTAGGTTGCTTCTTATTTTATTCTTATTTAATTGTAAGCCAAAAAAACCTAATTTCTACAAATAATTAAGAGTGTTATCAAATCTCACCAAAAACAGGTGATGCAACCTCCTTTAATTATCCAAAAATTATAAAATTATAGTAAATACTTTGCTAAAAATCCATAATACAGATGGCTATGGATAATGTATATAAATATTATAATAAATAAGTTTTATATAATTCATATTTGTCGGGAAGACTAATATATAAATTAATACCTTAACGTTGCGATATATGCGTGATAAATCGATATTCTGTTTGATAAAATATATCGAACAGAGCTAAGCTTAAAGTTGTAGCTATGTATATTAATTTCATAAAAATTAAGAACTAAAAAAAAAGAGAGTTTTAAAGACGTTTTAAATATAGTCTATAAATAAACAGCAAATAAATTAAATAACTTATTTCTGATACTCCAATATTATTGATCATTTAAATATTTTAAATATAAATTCGACATATTTCGATATCTCAAATTATGATATTTCAAACTTAACAACATTTTTGTTATGATATTAAATGCGCTTTATTATCAATACATAATATCCGAGTAATCCTTTCAATATATATATATTCAATATAAAACCCCCTTTCCATACCCAAAACCTTTAACTAATAGTAAATACTCTGCTGAAATTCCCTCACCCCCCCAAGTTCATCCCATCCAGTGTTTACTGTAACTTAAATCTAGGCGGGGCAGCCGGCTGTCTGTCACCTCAACTACTTAACCATCAAGTGAGATATTTTCTCGCATCTCCCGAAACACACACAGAGCTCAGCAGAAAAAAAACCGAAAAAAAAAACAAAATAAATATATTTGAAAACTACATTTTGGTGGCGGACCAAGAGCGTTACGGATTCGCAAGAAGCTCAGGTAATTCCCCAAAAAAAAAATCACAAATTAGCACTGAGGGAAATGTTTGATTTAATATAGACTATAATTCTGTCAAGGATGGCCCTGGGTTTTCATTGAAAAGAATACACTTTGTGGCTCTCAAAAAGGTAAATAAGTTATAAAACATATTAAATTCAATATATTTAAGCAAGAAAATGTTTAAATACATTTATATATGAATTTACAAGCTCAGATAAATAAAGGAAAACCAACAATTAAGAACTAGCCAAGTAAGTATAAGTTTAGCTTATAATTTTAAGTTATTTATATATTTATTAACACATTTATTTCAATTTTACATAGACTAGAATAGCTCTAAATATACGTATACTATTTTTCTTTCAGTGCCCGCTGCTGGCCCATGTGCGGAGCCAGCGTCATGGCATTGTCACTCATTCCGCCACCGAAATCTTGTGCATGGCTTCACGTAGCCAAAATCCGAATATCCAAATGGCCAAATAGCCAAATGGCCAAGTATCCCAAGCACGCCCAGATCATCGTCGCTCATCTGGGGGATTTTAAAATTCGGTTTTGCGGCTTTCGGTGTTCCGCCTCATCTCGGAAACTCGTCCCAAAATCAGCCACGTTGTCTGAGGCTGAAGAGACCCCCTCCTCCTCCTCCGCCGCCGCCTCCTCCTTGGCTTAGTTCAAATATTACATTTATGTAAATGCCGGTTATGGTGCGGCTCTTTGTTTTGCCATTGATCTGGACTGCTATGCAAATTAGGTCAACTAAGAAAAAACCAAAAATAAAAAAAAAACAAAGAAATAGGCAGAACACACAAAAGATTTTCCATCTGGTGAAATTTTTTATGTGTTCCCATAATTTTGACAACAGGTTTCGCGCGCACGAGATTCTCGTAAAATCCCTTTTTTGGGCAAAAAACATGCGTGGATTTTTGGAATACAAATTTCGGCAGCATAAATAATTCTCAAAAGCTCTCTGTGACTTCTCTGGGATCTTCTGTGGGGTTTACTCTTGATATAGTAAATATCCAGCTACAGCGCGTCACGGAAGTACATAACATATGTATATTGAGTCAAGATCTCAGATCCCTTAGTTAAGTTATTATTTTTACTAAAATGTAAACTATTATTCCAGTTAGTCTACAATTTTGTCTGATTTATGATACATTTACTTATTTATAATTATTATTATTTATTTTATTTATTGATATTTCAATTATAGCTGCAAGGAATTTAAGGAAATACTTCAATTAGGAACTTAAAGCCCACATTCTTCTAAGTAAACTTTGGTAATTAAATCTGCCTTATAGCTTAGCCCCTCACTGTATTCTTTATACTCTGTATTATTTAATTTCTTCCTCTATCATTCTCCCTAGGAACCCCTCCCTCTTTTATTGGCTGAACATGGCAAATATTAAATCATAGCCAATTTACACATTCCCATTTACAGATTTTTGTATTTTTTACTATTTTCTTTATGTCTTTTTTTTTTGGTTCCCCTAACATTGTTTTTTCTTCAGTCTCTGCTTGAGATACACATAAAGAAATGCATTTATAAAGTTTCTGGCATTATTAAGTTTGTTTTTATTTATTAAAATCAGTGATGCCCAAAGCTCTGACTAAGGCAAGTCTGGAAAATGCACAATATGCACAGTAGGTACTGTAAACACAAAAAGTACAGTTTGCACAGTATGCACAGAATGTAAACAACTCACCAGTGTGGTTATATTATAATTTTAATTTTTATTAAGAATCTGTTAAACATATTTGAAAGGCAATAAGCAAATAAAAAGAATTAAAAATCAATATCAAAATAAAAATTTAAATAAATAAATTAAATAAAAAAGGCTTCTCTCTCTCTATCTCTTTAAATTTTCTCACAGTGCAATGCCATTTAGCCAATGGCTGAGATATATAAGATATATGTATGTATGTATGGGCACATATAGTATCTCTGGAGCTGGTCCAGCTCAGCCAATTTGCACCCAAAACGGACGCACAGCATTCTCGGGCGAACATTTTGGGCTTGGCTCTTGTGACTTTGACTTTGGCTTTGCTTTTGGCTTTTGGCACTTGATTACCATTAACAGCATTGTTAGGGCCGGCTTTCTTGCCACACGATCTGCAGTTGGGCTAACTGAATGCGTAAACAGGTGACTGCCGAGTGCTTCCCAACTCCAACGCCCAACTCTCGGTTTCATTCACGACCATTTCGAAGGCCATTCGCCCGGCAGGTTGAATGGGCTGGGCTTTTTTCTCATATATCTCTCCGGCGGGGGGGTGGCGACTTCTTCAATTAGGTGCGAAATTTCATTTTGTAATTGTCAAGCGAGGAATTGCCACAGCCGCCAGGTTACACATGCAATGGCCAAACAGTTTTTTGGGCTTATAAATAGGCTTTATAAATATTTTATTAAGTGTTAAAAGAACTTTGACTTGGGGCGATGGTTAATGGATCTTATTTTAGGCTAGCACACTTTTGGGCGATTGGGTTTGTTCTTTAGTTTTAGATAAAAATTAAAATAAGAACGGGAGTTAAACGTTCCTTGAGTTTTTTACTAGAAAAAAGCTTGGTTTTAGGGAAAAATAATTATTATATCAGCAAAAGCTTATCTAAAAAATCACTACTAAATATTAATTTACATTTTATTCCCATATCTTTCAAATTGAAAGACAACCTACTTAACCCTTTACTTAATAATTTGTTTCTTTTTATTCATTTAAACAATAGTATATTAAATTAAATTAGAAGCATGTAATTCATAAAAAAGGACTGAAAATATTATTTTTAATTAGTTAAATCATGAATAGGATCCTTATCCTTAAATATTCTCCACTTAAACACCTTCTTTCTCTCAGTTTCAAGTCGTTCTTAATACATTTTATTTATCATTTAATTACAAAATCGTTATTTAAAATTATAAAAAAAAATTATACAAGCTTCGTTTTTTTCAGCAGAGTCCCGAAGCCAGGCCCAGTGGCGGCGGTGGTGCTCCAAATCCCAGACCAAAGCCACCGCCGGCGCCATAGCCAGCGCCAAAGCCATACGAAGCGGGCAAGGCAGCGCCGCCGCCATAGCCACCGATTCCACCGATGCCACCAAGACCGCCGAGTCCTCCACCAAGTCCGCCACCAAAGCCACCCACATAGCCAGCGCCGCCAGCCAGGACAGGCGATGCCACCGGTGTGGAGACCGCCGTAACCACTGGAGTGACCACTGCCGAGGTCGATATGGCCGGAGCAGCGCCAACAAAGCCGCCAGAGTAGCCTCCTCCGTAGCCACCTCCATATCCACCTGAGTAGCCTCCTCCATAGCCTCCAGAGTAGCCGCCGCCGCCGGGCACCACCGACACCTTGATGACCTTCACCACATTCTCGGGCGCGTAACCATACCCGGAGCCATAGCCATAGCCAGAGCCGTAACCCTGACCATAGCCATAGCCAGAGCCATAGCCTTGGCCATAACCATAGCCGGATCCGTAGCCGGAGGTGGCTCCTCCGCCGAGCAGCAGGTTCAGCTTGCCAAAGGTGGCCTCGCCGGGCTTGATGAGCGCCAGAACCAAGACCCACGCCGCCAATCCCACGTAGAACTTCATGATGATGCCGCTGATGATGGTGTTGTGAGCTCCAGATGTGCCAGCTAATCCACTTCAAGTCGTCGACTGATGAACTCCGGTGACATTACCTCCGATTTTATACCCAATGACCGACAATAGCCGGCGATTGTTCTGTCCTAAGACCGCGATGTGTGAAATTACTCAAGGGGCTGGTTGCCTCGAGGGCTCCGTCACAACTATTTGTGTCAAAGTCAGCTTTTTCCCTCTTGTTTTGCGGTTCCCAAAAGGTTGGAGTTTGCCTAGAACCCAAGAGTGAAGCCCCAAAATGCGATCATACCGAGGAAATACAGGCACAAATAGAGTTGTGTCAATATTGCAGCTTAAAGGGAATTAACACTTTCGCTTTCGGCCGTGGAATTATGCAAGCGGATCTGTTCCCATCAGCCAATGAGTATGATTGGTTCTGGACAATAGGAAGTTACTTACAGGTACTTAGAGGTGCCTGAAAATGCAAATTATAATAATTATTTAGAAAGGAAACAAGAGCACAAGGGGACTCTGTGTTGGAAAGAGTTTAAGAAGGCATTGGTGGCTTTTCCTTTCTTTGAAATAGCTGTAGATACTATATATGGTAAGTTACTTTCTGTTAAAGAAGATACCTAAGCATCCTAAGTATAATAATTATTAAAAAAGGCATCAAGAACCCAAGGGCCCTCTGTGTTACAAAAGGTATAAGAAGGAATATATAGCTCTCCCTCTTTCTGAAACACATGTAGATACTATATATCTCTATGTCGTCTTAGTTACAGGTACTTAGAAGTACCTAAAAGAGCATTTTATGATTATTATTATGAAAGGGATCAAAAGCACAAGGGTATAAGGAAGTATAGATAGGTCTTCCACTCTCTGAAACATCTGTAGGTACATATGTATCTCCAGGGTGAGTTACTTACTTACTAGAACAGATACCTAAAAAACCTAATTATAATAACTATTTAAATAAGGATGCAGGCACACAAGGGGCCTCTATGTTCCGAGGGTTTAGGGAAGAATAGGTGGCTCTCCTCCTCTCTGAAGCAGCTGTAGATACTATGTCTCTGCTTAGAAAGTAACTTCCAGCAAAAGGAGATACTTAAAAAGCCAAATTGTAATAAATATTTAGAAAAGGGTCCAGGCACACAAGGAGCCTCTGCGTTCTAAAGGGTATAAGAAGAAAGACTAGGTTTTACCTTTCTCCGAGACAACTATGTATCTGCATAGAGAGTTACTTAAATCTTCAGAGGTACCTAAAAACCTAATTATATTAAATATTTCAATAAGGATACAGCCACACAAGGGGACTCTGTGTTCCAAAGAGCTTAGGGAAGAGTAGGTGGCTCTTTCCCTCTCTAAAACAGCTGTAGATACTATGGAAGTCCATATTAAATTACTTACAGCTCAAAAAGATACTCCAAAATGACCAATTATAATACATATTTAGAAAAGGATCCAGGCACCCTGGATACCCTATTTTCCAAAGGGTTTAAGGCTGAAGAAGTGGCTCTCCCGCCCTCTGAAAAGTGAACTGTAGATACTCTGTATATCCGAAGATCAGGCCAGGCATAAGCTAGATTGTCAAAAATAAAAAAAAAAATACCCAAAAACAGAAGCCCAAAATTGGGATAAAATTCTTAGTTACTTTTTAAAGTGTCCTGTGTCTCCCGCGAGCAGCAAACCCTTTCCAAAACCCTAATCAAGTCCGGTGTTCCGGCCATGAAGAAGCAAGCCACTGCGCAGAAGAATCACCGTCACAGTCAACGTGGAGAACATGGAGACTGCAAGGCCAATGACGACGACTTGGTGGACCACAAGCTAATCACCTCGCCCCACGTCCGGAAGGGCCATAAAACCAGCAAGTCGCCAAAGGGCATGTTCTACAGCACCGACTGGGCCAAGACGGCGCTGGTGAGCAATTTCCACAAGCGCGGCTGGCTGGAGGTGCCCGCCTTTGGCGGCGATTGGAACTTTTACTGGGCCGGCACCCAGAATTGTCGCTACATCTTTGGCATCGATCATCCCTATCGCATGCGATCCGATCAGTGAGTTTTCATCTATGATTCCCTTTCAAGTCCGATAGGAACCTTCTCTTTCCCGCAGAATCATCAACCACTTTCCCAACTCCATTGAGCTGTCGCGCAAGGATCTGCTGATCAAGAATATCAAGCGCTACCGCAAGGATCTGGAGCGCCGTGGTGACCCGCTGGCCCAGACCCTATCGCCGGACACCAAGCTGGGCATTGGCGGCACTCGGTACAAGTACTTGGACATCATACCCATGACCTTCGTCCTGCCCGCCGACTATCAGATGTTCGTGGAGGAATTCCACCATAATCCGGCCAGCACGTGGATCGTGAAGCCCTGCAGCAAGTCGCAGGGCGTGGGCATCTATCTGGTGAACAAGCTGTCCAAGCTGAAGAAGTACGCCTGCGATGCCCGCACCTTCTGTCCACAAATCAGCCGCGGCACCTGCGTCGTCGTGTCCAAGTACATCACGAATCCCCTGCTCATTGGCGGCAAGAAGTTCGATCTGCGGCTTTTCGTTCTGGTCACCACATTCTGTCCTTTGAAAGCGTACCTCTATCGGGAGGGTTTCTGTCGCTTCTGCACCGAGAAATACGACCAGGCGGAGATCGATAATGTCTTCATGCATCTCACCAATGTTAGCATCCAGAAAACCAACGTGAGTGGGGCTGCTTTATATATTTTTTATATATTTATTTTTTTATTAACTTTTGTAGCAAGAGTACAACTCCATTCATGGCGGCAAGTGGCCCCTGCAGAACCTGTGGCTATATCTGGACAGCCTGCGCGGCGAGGGCATCTCCCATATGCTCTGGCACCGCATCTCGGAAACCATCCGACACTCCCTGGACGCTGTGGCTCCGGTGATGGCCAACGATAGGCATTGCTTCGAGGTCTATGGCTATGACATCATCATCGATGACAACCTCAAGCCCTGGCTTATTGAGATCAATACGTCGCCGTCCATGCACTCGACCACCGCCAACGATCGCATGCTCAAGTCCAGGTTGATAGACAATATCCTGGACGTGGTGGTGCCACCCAATAGCATGCCCGAGTGAGTATTTGGTACGATGGTGGGTCCTTTAGCTCCCGCAATCTTCGCTGGCGTTAAGTGATCAGCGAAACCTTAAAAATTAAAACAATGCCACTGAAATTTGGCCTCAGAGAGGCGGCAAAAGGGGTTGGACGACGTTTCCAGGAGAATTAAAAAACAAAATGTGTGAAACAAGCGACGCAAGGATAATTTCCTCGAATATGCTCCCTATTAGTTTCATTTTTCTGCCTGTAAAGTGGCTCCTTTCCTTTGTATCCTGTGCCCAACGCTGGTTTAGTAAATACTTGAAGTAAGCCCACTTTTCTCCCTACCTTTTCTCCCCCAGCGAGCACTGGGATAAGACGCCACGACCTGATCTCCTGAAGAACTTCACCGTGCTGATGCCCATGCCGCTGGGAAAGAAGCAGCTGACAGCAGCGGGCAGAATGCCCAAAAAGCGCTTGGCACGCCGCAGGAGACCCGGTTCCAGGAAGTGTCTAGAGGACTCCTCGAGTGGTAGTCTAAGGATCATGCAATAATCGTGGACGCTGCACAATGGACGTGGCTTTTTGTGTGTTTATGGAAATGTTTAGCTTTTAATTCGCACAAATTACGCTTAGGGATTATACAAAATTAAAGTAGATCGTATATATATTCGCTATACATATGGGCTTACGCTCTAGCTATGTGTGTAATCGAATGGTTCGTATCGTGTATCGTATATATATTTATATCTATAAGTAAGCTAAGCTGCTGCCTGTCTTTGTAGGAACCTCCGGAGGCCCACAGGTCGGCTGCACAAAAACTACGCTTGCGATTCGCTCTGGATCTCTTAATCTTCTAATATAGGGTTTGTTGGGACACAAGAGAGAGTTGGTTCACTCTACACTCATATATGATGCGTGGTGGCTCTAAGTTTAACTTTTCGCGTTTGCACACAAATGGCGTCCGCCTTAAGGCTAACAAAAAAAAAAAAGAAGCACAAAAAAAACACAAACAAACAAAGTTCTATGTACAAATTAAAATGGAAAAATTAAAAAAAAAATATATAGATATTTATATAATAATAAAGATAATATATAGAGAAAGATAGAGAAAATACTCAAGGGGCTGTCCATATGATCATCTAGGGGGGGATTGTTTTAATAATTGTAAGAATTTCTTATCAATAGAGGAAGGTTCCTCAACTCTTGATTACATAGGGGGGTAACGATTAATTATGTAATAATATGAAAATATATACCAAATATTATTTTTAAGTACAATTTTGTTTTATATTTACGTTCTGATAGAAGAGGGTTTCTTAACTCTTGATTATATAGGGGGTGTGGGTCAGAAATCATCAAAAATAATATATGGACAGCCTCCACAAGACCTTTCTTGTGATTTTGGAATAGTTATGCTTAAGGTTTCTGGCTTTGCTGAATTATTTATGTTATTTACAAAGGCGATTTGACTCTTGGACTTAAGACTTAAAGCTTAATACGGCTCGCAACTCCTTCGATTAACAATTAAATCTAAGCTAAGCACTCTGGAGACGCGCTTTACAGGGGAATACTTTCATTGCTCGTTACTCTCTTGGCTTCGGCTTCGGATTGGGGTTCGGGTTTGGGTTCTCCTTCGAAATATTTATACATATCTAATGTTGTGATTTATGAACTTAGCCTAGGGGCGTCAGGGTGGGCGTGAAATTGCTTTGAATTCGTGTTATTTTGCTTTTGAAAAAGGCTCGCCTTGATTATACTTAATATTCCCTTTAATTTTAGGGTGTTCGTGGCTTAGATAAATATCACGAATATTACCTAGAGTGATGGTTTCTTTTTTTTGTTTATATTCTGTAGCATAGATAATTATATTCCATTTGGTTTTTTGGGGAGGTTTACAAACATTTTTACATATATTGCACCTCAAAATTCTAGCTGGGACTTACAACATGGATAAATCTAGGGGAATAAACCACAATTTCACTTATATTTCGCATGGAAAACGAAGATTCGGATTTAACCCACCCTTGGGGGTGTTTACAAATGTGTTTGTGTGTGTGTGTAAATTATACAATAGATTCGCTTAAATATTAATATATGTATAGAAATAAATGAAAGCTCAGCACTCGGTGGCATAGTAGAAGACCTCCACCTCCTCGCTAACCTCGCTAAGCAGGGCCCCGTCCCCAGCACCGTCTCCAACTCCGGATCCTAGACCCGGACTGCTTTTGGCGAGCACATCGCGGGTGGCGCGCGCATGCGCCAACACCTATAGTCACACCTTCGAGGCATGCGGCTGGGAGCCGGCGGTGCTGCCGTACTGCGACTGTCCAGACAGCTTCTGCACCGTCTGGTAGGTGGGCTGCTGCTGCTGCTGATGCGACTGCTGCTGCTGCTGCTGCTGCTGGAGGAGCAGGTGCGCGGGTATGCCGCTCTGCTCACGTATGGTCACCTGGGTAACAAAGGGACCGCGACTGCGGGCGCTGCTATTCAGGCTCGCCGGCGAGTAGCCGTTCATGGCCGCCGCCTTCCAGTGCGGCACATTGATGGGCGACGAGGACGAGGAGGCCGCACTGCTGCTGTGGCTGTGCTTGATGCTGCCCACGCGCTGCTGCTGCACCGTCTCGTACTCGTAGTAGCTGCTCATGGGACGCATGCCGTTGGCCTGCGACTGCGGCTGGGCACCGCCGCCGGGCTGGGATCCGGAGCTGGTCGAGTGCATGCTGATGTCCTGCGAGCGGGCGCTGCGTTGCGAATGGTAATGCTGATGGCGGCGACTGCATGGCGGCGAATGTGGGAGAAGAAGAAAGCAAGTCCAGAAATGGTCATGAGTAATTTACAAGGAGGCAGGTAATAAATGTGCGTGTGTTTAGTGTTTAATTATATTCTATTTTCACCAAAAAAGCAAGCAAGCATTACATGAAAGCAGCGCAAAATTGTTAAATTTAGTATTGGGGAGGGTGCGGGGCATTTCGGTTTATTGGTATCAGAAATTTTGTTAGCTTAGTTTAATTAAAATCAGAACATTATAAATAAATCAAGATAAATAAAGGAATTCTTAATTTTTTGTTGCCTAAACATGGTTAAGCATTAAGTAAAGTAAAAAAAAAAATATAAAACAAATTAAAAAGAAAATAAATAAATTAAAAAAATACAAAAAGACTAAGAAGTCGTGTACATTTTGTGTTTTTAAACATTTGAGCACTGTATTATCTGCTACAGAATTAAGTAAAAAGGTTGCATGGCACTTCGGTTTATCAGAATTTGAATTTTTGTTAGCTTAATTAATAAAAAAAAAATGTAATTAAAATAATATATATAAATTTAATAGGAGTTTTTAACTTTTTAAGCTTTGTCTATAACAATTGCAAGTAGTTTTTGTTGCTTAAACATGAGTGGACATTAAAAAAACAAAACTAAAAGAATATCATTATTTCTATAAAATCAAATAGAAAATCGTGTATATTTTGTGTTTTTGTTTAAGCCTTGCGATTGGTATTTCATCTAAAGAATTAGGTAATAAAATTGCAGGGCATTTCAGTTTTAGATTGTTTGAATTTATGTAATTTTTGTTAAATTAAAATGGTAGAATTCAATTAATATTATTTAATATTGTTTATTATTATTTATTATTATTTATTATTATTTATTATTATTTATTATTATTTATTATTATTATTTTTGCTGTAAATGTGTATTGTTTCTTTTTATTTTTTTCTAGCTTTCTTTTATATCAAGATTGCAATTAAATTATTGTTCACGAAGAAAATTATGAAAAAAAGAAAACAGAGATGTGTACGTTTTGTTTTTGTAAGCCCCAATCAAGCTGGATTTTGGCCCTAAGAACTCCGAATAGCCTTTAAAGGCCTTAGGCTTGCATTTGCAGACCAGAAAGAGCTACAGAAGCTCTAAAAATAAACTTAAAGTGGGAAGGATATAAAATATAAATAAAAAAAAAAATTTAAGAAATTAAAAAACCCAAACTTTAAATTTTTTTTAATTTCAAATAAAATAAACCGAAACCCTTTTTAAAACAGCAAGGAAGCACCGCCGCCTGCCAGTGTGTGTGTGCGAGTATCTGTGTGAGGTAGTGTGTGTGTGTGGGTGTGGGTGTGTCTAGGAGCGTTACCTTTCCGCCTCCACCTTGATGCGCTGCCGGATGACCTGCTGTCGCATGCACTCGAGCGTTGACTCCGAAAGCGTTTCCGAAATGGATGTGATGGAGTCGCCTCGACTGATTTTTATTTTTTTTTTGTTTTGTGTGTGTGTTTTTTTTTACCAGTGTAGATGTTATGGTAGTAGTGGTAGTGTGTGTGTGAGGGTGTGCATGTGTGGTTGGGTGGTGAGTTACACAGAGACAACAACAACAAACATAAACAAAGAGCCCGCGGAATAGACAGAGAAAGAGAGAGAGAGAGATTCGACACAAACAATGTAAGGGTTAAATGGTTTAATAATATTAAAAACAAATGGTTAATAAATGTTAGTAGAAACGCCACCATTAATGGGAGTATTCAAGAGGATGCTGGGCCCACTCTCACCTAATCTGATGAAGCTGCTGCTGCTGCTGCTGCTGCTGTTCCTGGTGCTGCAGATCCTCGTAGTTGGCATAATGCTGATACCGATGGTTGAAGATGTCGTTCTGATGGATTCCACCATTCAGCTGCGCCGCGGACGCACTGCCACCGCCCACCACCATCACCCCATTGGGTGCGGGCAGTGGTGGCGGCGGCTGGTAAGCCGGTGGCTTGCCATTCCGCTCGAGAGCGGCCAAGGCAGCTGTGGGCACTTGCATCATCTTGGGCATGTGCTGCTGCTGCTGCTGCTGCTGCTGGGGGGAGGTGGCTGATGAAACCACCGAGCTGGGCGGCGATATGGCCACCGCATATGTGTCCACTGGCACTACACCATCCTTGCGATTCTTGCCAAAGCGAAACATGTGCCCAATGCCGCGCAATATGCTCGGCTTTTTGGCCCGCGACGACTTGCTGCCATGCTTGCCATCGTTCAGGGAGCTCTGGAAGGGTCCGTTGCGCTGCGAGGCAAAGCCACCCTCATGGTCGCCCTCCTCCAGCAGCCAGGTCTTGCGGGGCTCTAAAAGGAATAAAGGTTGCAGGAGTTAGCCACCGCTATATAGCTTCCCCCCCTTCTCTGGAACTCACTGTTGGCATCCGGCTCGCTGACCACCGCCGCTCGCAGGCTATCCTCCCGTCCACGGCCGCGCGGCGCACGCAAAGCATGATGGCCACGCGGCTCGTCCGACATCTGCAGCTCCTGCACCATCGTCTGCAGCGACTCCAGCGACGAGGACTTCTTCATGCCCAGCGACGGGCCCAGGTCGCCCAGCTGATCGCGTGCCTCCGCCTCGGCGGCGGCCAGCTGCTGCTGCTGCGACTCGCGCTGCTCAATGCTGGACGCGGTCTTGGCATGCTTGTAGCCGGAATTGAACTGGGCATTGGCACTGGCAATGCGCGCCGTGAGCGACTCTATGGAGCCGCCGTACACCGCCGACTTGGTCAGCTGAATGCGACGTTCGCGATCGCGCTCCTCGCGCAGCTTCTTGTTCCGCTGATATGTGCCCGTCTCCCGGGCATCCAACGCCGCATGATGCTTCTCCGAGATGCTGCGACGTCCCAGGGCGTCGCGTGAAAAGTGCTCCACCCCCGAGTTGGTCTCCAGGCTCAGCTGGGAGGAGTAGGTGGCATCAAAGTTGCTGGACGACGGCGTGCCCGGCACAATGGCATTGTTAGCGGATCCTGGTGGTCCCTGGCTGCTGCTGCCGGCGGCTGTTGTCAGCGGTTGCGATGAGTTGGCGCTGCTCGCGTTGCAGTGCTGTCCATCGTGCGGACGCGCCGGCAGGGTTCTGGCAAGGATTTAGGTTGGATTAGTAAGGGCGTAAGCTTTGAGAGAGCGTATATCTTACGGTGACATGGGCTCGGAGTCATCCTCGATGAGCAGGGCCGTATTGCCATGGCCAGTGAGCAGATGCAGCTGCGCCGGTGACCAGTTATCGTTGGTGGCCATGTAGTAGCTCTCGTTACGGAGCGCTGCACTGCTGCATATGGGCGCCGGCGGCAGGCGACGCTGCTGCAGATGTGACGGCTGCTGAGAGGGATGTTGCTGCTGCTGCTGTTGCTGCTGCGGATGCTGCTGCTTCTGCTGCTGCTGCTGTGAAGGCTGCGATGAGTTTGAGGAGCAAATGCCACCGGTTAGGCGATCCAAAACGGGATTGCTCCATCTGCAAAAGGGAAGAGGCATTAAAATGAAGCTCCAGGAAGGTAAAGAAGCCACAAGGAACACCCCCTCTTACCTATTCATCTCATTGCCGGCGCCGCCACCGCTTCCGCCGCCGCCATTGCAGCGCTGCTCCCGCTTCTCCGGACTCAGGTAGATGACCGTGGCTCCCGAATTGTCGCTGGCATTGGAGCTGCTGTTGTTGTTGTTGCTGCTGCTCGTCCCATTGGAGTTGCTGCCTCCGCTACTGCTATTGCTATGGCTGTGACTCTGCTGACTGTGGTCCAGAATGTCACTGGAGCTGGCCGAGCGCTGGATCTTGCGTCCCACCAGCAGGGTAATCGTGCCCGGATGCTTCCCCGGCGTATTGACCATCGCCCGACGCAGCGTCTCCATGGCCTCGGCATTGTTCTGGCCACGCAGCGACACCCCATTGACGCTCAGCAGCTGATCGTTCATCCGCAGGCGTCCGTCGCGCGAGGCAGCACCGCCATGGATCACATTCTTCACGAAGATGCCCAGGTCGCCGTCGTGCTTCATCAGCTGGCCGTTGCTGCCGTTGCTGGTCGAGGTGGCACTCGATCCCGAGGCATTCAGATTGGAGCATGTCTTGCCCTTCACACTGACGCCCAGGCCGGCCTTTTCGGTGTCATGGACGGGAATGTGAAGGGTCAGCTCCTCGCGCGACTGCCAGCTATTGCTGCTGGGCGGGAGGCTGTCCTGTTGGGGGTAAAGGGAAAATCAAGGATTAGGAGATCTTCCAAGACTCTGCGAGACTCAAACTTACATTGGAGGCCGCCGACTCGCTGCCCGCATCGATAAAGTGCTGAGATTCGTTGAGCAGGAGCTGCTGCTGCTGCTGCTGGTGCTGGGTGAACAGGGACCTGGCGCTGCTTGATTTCTGCACTGGAACGGCAGGTGCTGCCGCTGCGGCCGAGGGATTAACCTGTGGCGCTGCAGCCACACTCTTCTCCGTGGGCTGGTCGCCCGCCGATTGCTCGGCCAACTCCTGCTGGCGCGAGACCACAATCCGCACCGTGGCACCCGCTGGCATGCCCCTCAATATGGCCACCACATCCGTTTGTGTCTTGCCCGTCATCGGAGTGCCGTCCACTTCCAGCAGGCGATCGCCCGGCTTGAGGCGTCCATCCTCGATGGCAGCGCCGCGCGGCAGGATGTTCTTGATGTAGATGGGACAGTGGCCACCGGCGGGATTGTCGCGCGTCGTCACCGAGAAGCCCAGGCCGTTGGGGCCCTTCTTGAGCAGGATCTCGATCTTGCGGCCCAGCTTCCGGGTGTTGGCCACCTGCAGCGAGGTGCCCACGGGAGCGGCATGCGGCTTGCGGGTCGGCGAAACCGTTGCCACCTCCACCATCTCGGCCACCTTGGAGTCGCGCTGCTGGCGCCGGTTGCGGTCACCTCGCAGCACCCGCACCCTCAGCTCGGAGCTCTCCAGGGCGCGTCGCAGTTGCTCCTGCACCTGGGACTCGGTGAGACCGATCAGCTTGATGCCGTTGATCTCCAGGATGCGATCGTCGCGACGCAGCCTGCCCCGTTCGGCGCGACTTCCGGGCTCCACGTGCTGCACCAGCAGCCCGCCGCCATGCTCCTTGTCCGGCAGAGCGGTGAGGCCCAGCGGACTGCCGTACTCGTTGATGATCAGCAGCATCTCGCCGTCCTTCTCCCGGATGGACTCGTAGGCCTGGCCCAGCGGCTCCTTGCGCTTCGTCTCCCGGGGCAGGGATTTGCTCGAATACGCACCGGGATGCTGGGACGACAACGACGAGGAGGCGGACTGATGGTAGACCTGCTGGGCCGGCTGCTGGGTCTGCAGCTTTTCGGCTGCCTCCATCCACTTGTAGCCGTTGCCGTCGCCCAGGAACTGCATGGACAGGCGGCCGGAACGGGCAAAGGGCTGGTGATTGCCCGTCCCGTTCCCATTGCCGTTCGTGGCGTGCGGCTGCTGGTGGAGCAGCTGCTCCTTCAGCTGCTGACTGGGATCATCCTCCTCCTCCCACTGCGGCGACAGCTGGCCACCGGCCTTGTCCAACAGCAGGCGCTCGGGGGAATCGCCGCCGGCATAGTGCGGCGCCGCCGCCGACCAACGCTTGTTGCTGCCCTCCGCCTTGAGCGAGGCCAGCAGATTGGGATCACTGCTGCGGCGCACCATCAGGCCCACGCCCAGGCCAGCCATGGGACCCGAGGTGGTGCTCGTCACCTCGATGTGTGGCGTGGACAGGTCACGGGGGCAGGTGGGCGCCTCGGTGTTGGTGGGATCCCGGAAAATGTCCGGCGAACCAGTGCCCACGGATGAGCTGCCGGAGGCGCCGTCGCCACCGCCCTGCGCCACGCCCGGATCCGGACCAGGGTCCTCGAAGTGTGCCAGTATCTGCTCCCGATCATCGGCCACATCCCGCACACAGTCATCCGGGTCCAGGATGCCCGACTGGGTCTGCAGATGTGTCACCGTCACCCAGGAGTCGGGCTGTAAGTACAGAGAGAGAGAAAGGGAAATGTCTTGGATTAATTCTGGGGTTTTTCGGGGGTTTTTAGGGGATATTAATGTAAACCCTAGATGGGCACTTGGTGGCACTTTAAGATCCCTCGACTCTTGTGAGAAAACTGGATAAAAACAATGATACTGAAATGTGTGCGTCAGAGAGGCGAATTTGCGAGCATACAAAAACAAAATGTGTGGAAGAAGCAACGCACTTGAAGTTCTTTAGCTCGCACATTCTCTGTGGCTGTACAGTGGCTCTTTCCTTTATAAATTGTGCCCAACGCTGGCTTAAACTATAAAGAACTAGTCGGTTCTTAAACATTTTACTTAATTTTTAATTTGTTTAACTAGAAACTAATTTGTAGAAAGTATTTATAAAAGACAAAGTAAATATTTTAATTAAAATAATACAATCAAAGATCTAAATATATATCTTCCTTAAAATATGCTAATCCCAATGACAACCTTTCTTCTCTTCCTATAAAGATAAGACAACCATGGTCTCCATATAACCATTAGTTTAAGACCATGTGACGCGCGGAAGTCTTTCGCAACACAAGCCCTCCCACCTCCTCCTAGCCATATCTGCAATCTTCAGCAGTCTTCAGCTTCAGTCTTGGAGAGGCAACATCTCTTGGAGGCGCATCGTCTCGCAGAGTCGCTTCTCACAGCCTCACATCTTGCCATCTGTGCAGCAGCAGCTGTGCTGCTTCCGCATAGAGAAGCCACTGGGTACACTGGATGTACGTGTTGAGTCACTCCGGAGTCCGCCGAATCTATGAATCCAAATCCCTCCAACCCAAAACTCACGTGGGCTCAACTTGAACTCCCTGGGCGAGTTCCCAAATAAGCCAAACCACGTCGACCTCCAGCGCCCCAAATTGCAGTATTTTCGAGGCAAGGAGCTGGCGTTGCTTTTGGCATTCCAATGGATTCCACAACAAATGCCAAATGCCGGCCACTAACAGAGAGGGTGCACAGGGAGAAATATAGTACAGAAAAAGGTAGCTTTGTTACTAAGATTATTTATTAACTAATTATTTACCAATATATGTATTTAATCTCTATTAATTTGTAGTCCTAATCAGATCAATAAAAACATATTTCTTTAATTGATTAAAGCTGCGACTTGGAAGGACATTCCTTGTGAGGAAGGAGTTTCTAAGCTGAACACGAATCTGTTCTTATAAAACTTAACTTATTCAAGGAAATAAGTCTTAAAAGAATTTTAACAAAATTAATTCTTAAATGCAGAGCTAATTTAGATAATTTTTCTTAAGATATAGTATTACATTATTGACAATTTTCCTTAAAAAAAAAAAAGGTAAGTTTATCATCTTCTTTTTTATTTAACTTTTAAACCCGAAAAGAACTGCAAAATCTCTTCATGCTTTTTTTCTGAGTGTATAGAAACAAAACAATTGCATCATGGCTAAATAGAAAAAAAGCCAAAGAGCCCAAAAAAAAAACCAGTCAAAAGCGTTGGAGGCTCAGCGACTGAGACGAGCTGCAGAACTGGAACGTCGAACGTCAACTTGGCGCAATAATTTCGGCTATTTTTCGCCTCTCCTTCGTTTACTTCGTTTTCTGTGTTCGTTGTTTTGGTTTGTTTCTTCACATGGCTTGTTCGTTGTTGGTGTTTGTTGTTGTTGTTGTTGTTGTTGTTGTTGTTGTTGTTGTTGTTGTTGTTGTTGTTGTTGTAGTTGTTGTTTGTTGGTGTTTGTTGTTGTTGTTTGGTGCTTTTTGTGGGTCAAAGATCGCACATTCATTCAGGCATTCTATCGCGTTTTTTTGGGATACCAAATCGCGATTCGCCACAAAGAATGCAGTTTGGTCAGCACAGTGGGTCGAAAGGGGGTTAAAAAGCTATAGGAATTGATCAAGATTTTTATAAGGCTAACCAGGGAAAGATCTTAATTGGATATTGTGGCTTTAAGCTGTATTTCTAGGTGTTTTTCTCTATCAATATTAATTGGATATTATTTTAAATAATTATTATTAATTGGATATTATTATTAAATAGTAATAATTGGATATTAATATTATTTAAAGAAATTAATTCTTGATCTTATTATTTTACTAACAATTACTATTATATTAATAGTATTATTACTTTGCCTTAATTATTTATAGTTGGCTTTAATATGTCTTAAAATAAGTACAATATTACTTTTATTATAAAAAATAACAAGTATTATCAGGGAGTTTTACAGAAATCACCAGAAATCCCCTAAAGAAGTTGCTTAAAACGAAATGTTTGAGGTTTTATATTTAATGTAAGTAATTTTTTTACTAAGTAACATTTAACAGCATTAAATTAACTTCAATACCCTTATACCCTTTAACTATTCCTTAGAAATAATATATTTTTCTCACACCATCTTCATTCTTCTTCTGTTTTCACTTAAATAATTTCCCCTTTGGCCCCACTGTGCCTCATTGATTATATTTCTTTATGGTCATTTGTCAATGGAAATTATGCGGCAATGATCCGACAACGATCTCGTTCTCATATATCATATAAAAACGATTGAAAATGTGGGCGTGGCGGCTAAGCCAACAAGTGTCGTGGTGTGGGACTCGGACACGAACCGGAGGAATGCCAAAAGAGATTGTGATTGAGTTTGTCATTTGTGTATCTTTGTATCTTTGCACAGAGAAAAATGTGAGACATTCCAGTTCTTTGAAATACATTTGTGAAATTTTAAAACCTAATATACATGTATTAAAAGATTTAAACCCTATTGAAATTCTTATAGTAAATCTCATAAAATTAATATAATAAATAAAACAGATAAGGCTATAATTTTCTCCCAGTGAGTACATCTTTTCTGTATATCTTTTATGGTGCATCTTTGCGTGATATATCTTTACCTTAACACACGAATAGGCCGACGGCGAGGGCGGTCTCTTGGGCAGCGTGAGGGAGTAGGACTTGTGGAGCTGGCCGTGGGGAATGCCCTCGTGCTTGGCGGCCACCTTGTAGGTGTGTCGCCACCCAAAGAGGCCGCCCAACTTGGTGGCCAGCGCCGGGCACTTGGGCGGCACGTCGAACATTTTCGATGCGATATCCAATCTTTGGTCTTTGCTGTTTTTTTTTTTTTGGCTGGAAGCACACTTGCTTCCCTGCTTATTATTTATTATTATTTATTTATTGTTTTGGCTGCCCTTTTTTTTGTTAGTTTTTATTATGGTTTTGCCTTTTCGTTTACGTTTCGCACAAGCTGCCGCGTCGGGTGTTCACAGTTTCTGCCGATTAGTCGTAATTTGAGGAACATATCACCGCTGAATTACACACGAAAAAAAATATATATCTTAGTTGTGATTCAACAACACACTTAGTCACACACCGTGTGTGCTTGTGTCAATATTATTATTATTCTTGAATTATTCTTGGTTCTTATCGACGATGCAATGCGACAGCCTTATCAGGAACGCTATCAAAATGCAGTGGCTGGCTGTCTTATCGGCGGTATACGGAAATGCTATCTTCCAGATTGGAATATGCGACGACATTGGAAGGCGAAGAATACTACAGAAGATTCTACGGGGAGATATGGTAAAATCAGGTGGCGACACCTAAATATCATCAATGATATGGAGGGTTTTTCCCTTTAAATTTAAGATGAAACCGAAAGATTTTACAAGTGTAAGCCATAGGAATGAGTAATAAATAAAAACACCAATTCAGCAGTACTCTAATATCACGCTATCTTACAGATAAACAAAGGAACCTTCAAGCCAGACAGGAAGTTGAGACAATCATTAATAAACAAACTGACTTATCGAAATGATAAACAAATGGAAGAGAAAACCAGAGACAGTGAATAGACAAACAATAAGGGAATTTTGAGAAAAAGTTAAGGAGACTTTAAGCGAAGAGTTGAGAGTTTGGGAAGCTACGTTGACAATTAATTAATTCATTTTAATTCCAGGTCACAAACCAACAACAAATTTTACATTTATTTTCTTAATTTAAGCAGAAATATTAGTTCATCTCACTGTAATGTTATATGCCTTCCAGAGTGCAAATAAAACACAGATTATGGATAATATTTTCAGATATTTGTTTGATATTATCGATTAATATTGATATTTTTATGTTAAATGCGATATTTATCGATTTCAAATTTCAATATATTAAACTTTAAGATATTTTCGATACGATATTGTCAATATATCATATCAAACTTTGCCTTATCTATAATATAGATATGTTCTTGTTCAATGACATATTTTTCGATTTCAAATTTCGATATACGACCTTTAAGATATTTTCGATATGATATTTTCAATTATATCGAACTTATCCTTTAGAAATACAACCCTAGTTCATATTTTCCTGTGATTTATCAAAGTCACTAAAGAACAGGATGACACACAATATTTTTCAAGGGGTTTCCCCCTTTCAAATAAGGTTTACTATTCGATTCTCAATTAAAATTAATCCAACTACGATTACTAAGCTCTATTAAAAGTTATCTTTGTTTTAAAGACCAACTTTCATGTTCTCCACATTCACCCAAAAATTTAACCCCGTTCTCCATGTAGGTTTATAATTATTTTACATTGTGGTTAGAAGCAAACTGGTTTTCGGTGTTCTAAGAGACTTCCAACTTGAAGCACACACACACAAAGCTTTTCGCCTTTCCCATGCAGTAATTTTCCCGCTTGCCTCATGGCAGTAGGAAAAACGGCAGAAACGGCAACAAGTTGTTGCACGGCTGGCATTATTTTATTTCCCCTTTTTACATACGCCACGCTGTGTTCGTGCTCAGGCATTTTTCCTATAATATATATCTATATATATATATGTATATATGTACATATATAATGCATTAATATATAGATAAATCAACTGACAGCGGACAGTGGCAGTTGCAACAGTTGAACTCATTTCGCACACAAATTCGCAGTGATTATGCACCTGAGCAGGCAGCACAGAGAGCGCTAGAGAGAGAGTGAGATAGAGAGAGACTCGATGGGGTGGGGGGTAGGCTTGGGACACACCTGTAATAAATGCGACGTTCGGCGGCTCGCAACAACAATGGCCTGCCTGCCATTTTCGAAGCGCCAGCAACGCGCTGAAGCATGAACAGAAAAATAACAGAAAAAAAAAGAAGAGATGCCAGGCATCGGGTTTGCTGGAGCCCACCCCTCCTCCCCCATTTCCACAATGCGATTTATTTGCTTACTAGAAATTTTAGACACAGCAAAAAGTGACTGTACACACAGACACCCAAGGGGCGCACACACACACACACACAGTCAACACAGCTGCTCAAAATAGTGGCAGCAAATACCACTTGAAATTGGGATTAAAAAAAAGATTGGAGTTAAATTTATAGTGAGAAAATATAAAAAATATATAAACAAAAGTACAAAAAAAAAATATATATAAACAAAAGTACA
>JAEIIU010048479.1:0-26146 GCA_018874675.1 Drosophila baimaii | reverse complement strand
AAAAAAAAAAAAAAAAAAAAAAAATGAAAACAAAGTAAAAAATGCCAAAATAATAACAGAAAATACAAAATAATAAAATAAAATACCAATTTATAAGATAAAATACTGAATAATGAAATTAAATACCAAATAAATCAAATAAGTTATCAAAACATACAAATAAAATAGCAAAACAATGAAACAAATTAATAAAATAAAATTTCAAAATAATTAAATAAAATACCAAACATATTAAATAATATCCGAAATGTTATAACTTCGAATAAAATAAATAATGAATAAATAAACAAAAAATAAAATAAAACAACAATTTCAGGTAAGTTCCAACTGAAATTATTGTTCTTTTTCGTTGAATACTATTTAATAGTACTACTATTTTGACCGCAGGTGTGCCCGCTGTCTTCAGAGGCCACGCACAAATATTTTTTTGGGCCGAGCCAATATTTGGTTTAAGCTTAAAAAATAAAACTCCAGTCGAGTGCAGAAATTAAACGAATTTTCTATTTGTTTGCCGAGAGAAGAATGTACACATAAATGTGGAATATTCGAGCAATGATCCACATATTCATTCGAATATCCATCCATAAATGATTCCATTTATTCACACACACTCGCTGGAAGGTCAGATGGTAAAAAGCTGGGAGGGGAATCCACCTGCCCATTGCGTTCATTAACATTTCCATTCAAGCGTAGACCATTGTGGCAAACGAGTTGACTCACTCACTCACTCACTCACTCATTCAGTCGTTCATTCATTCGGTCTTGCATTCATTGATTGATTTAACCATTCGTTCAATTCGCTAATTGAAAACACAATTGGCTTTTTACTAATTTTAACTAGATTGTATGCAGGGGATTTGTGGGAACAAATACCTGAATATATCATATTTTAGCTATGGAAATTAATTAAATATTTATTCTTTGTTTACTTTTATACACAGTCATACGGCTCCTCGTTCACATGCTAGCCACGCACTCATTTGAATTAACAATTAGCAAATCCCTTCTTGAGAATAAATAAATGCTCGCCGCATCGAAATTGGCTACACGATCCCCCCACAACTATAGATTACATAGATAGATATTCATATATATATAGTGGGTATATGCATATTATAATGGAATCAGCTGCCACTCCCCTGGGGAGGAAATTAATTGAAAAGAGAAAAATACTCGTAAATTAGCATAAAATGCGATCATATAAAGGTTTTTGTGAAGCAGCCGCGCCACGCCTTCACGATTCCCTCTGTGCCTAGGCCTGACTTTTCGCCAGATTTTTTCAGTTTTCAGCCATAATTTGCAATCAGGCCTTTAACAACCCACGAGATGCCGTGAGGTTCCAATCAAAAAGGGGGAAAATAGAGGTGAAAAATGGTGGAAAAAAAAAAAAGTGGAAACATAATGTGAATATACAACAAACGTGCAAGAAATATGCAGGAGAAGAAAAGAAAGGCCAAATTACACGTTGTCATTATGCATGCCATGCGCAGCCGGCAAAGGGCGGCCAAAGAGACCCATAATGAAGTGTAGCAGCAAAGGGGGAGAAAAATGTATGCAAAAAATAGTGGAAAAAATCACAAATAAGCTAAGCTAAGTGCAGTCAGAAAGGGGCGGGCTGAAGCTGTGACTGAGGCTGAGAGGGAGGGCGTGGCCAGTTATTGTTGATTTGAAAAATATTATTGTTAACGCCTGGAATCAGAGAAAGAGATGCCGCCAACTAAAGGAGATATACATATAATTTATGTATAAACAAAATAAAAAAGAAACAATTTCCCAGACAACTAAATGTATATTATATGTAGTTTGCATTTTATGTAGTCAAGTTAATAAATACTACTTTTTAAATAGCCTTTGCCTAATGCCAAACTTTACAGATATATAAACACAGTTTCCTTTTTATTTATCTTTCTTGGCCTACAAAAAGTAAACTAGGTTACTTAACAAATATTATCTCACACAATTTACTGAAGATCTCCCTTTAAAAAAATCAAATTCAAGATCAGAAAAATAGCCTCTGATCAACAATTACACTTTTTCTCCATCAAAACTCGGGCAAAACTCCAGCTCGAGCTTTCAAGTGAAAGGCGACGCGGCACCTTTCTCAGGTGATTCGCATATGATTAGCAGAAAGAGCGGAAAAATAAAGGCATGCAAATAGTTTACACAAATAATTAGCGGCCAATAATAACAAGTGAGAATGTCTGGGTTAGCTTGTCTCCGATCTCCAGCTGAAAACATATTTTTGTGTGGGGGAAAAAATAAGGCAGACACAAGGGCAGCTGAGGGTCACCATCCACAACAACAACAACAGATGCTTGGCAGGAGGAAAAGCTAGCTGTCTTATTGGGAAAACCAAGCCGCCGCCGTCGCCGCCATTTAAGGCTATTAATGTCAACGCTTTCTAATGTGCTTTCTATATATATATCTCTCTCTCTCTGGGCCTTTGGCTTTCCCAATCACATTAAGCACTCTAATTATTATCAATCCGGGCGATGCGATATGATAGTCGCATTATATGATATGATATGACATCGAGTGGCTCTCATATATACTATATACATATATACTACATATATTTCCCATACCCAGCGAGTCGAGGTCGCTGGCACTCGGGAAATATTTCACAATGAAGAGAAAAGAAAAGCCAGTCAGCTACATGGCTCTTCAACCTAAGCACCACTCTAATCTACTCTGCTCACTCCAGGTTGTTGGCCAAAGAAAGCCTTCCGTAATTACCCGAAAGAAAGGTACAAAAAAAGTAAGGCCATTTCCCTGAACCTTTAACACCCATCATGCGTGATATAAAAAAAAAGAAAAAAGTAGAAGAAAAAACTCCAAGAGCAGGGGAAATGAAACCAACTATATTGCGGCTCATCAACTTTTGCTTTTGCTTTTTATCTCTCTCTCTCTCTTTCTCTAGTATGCTCTCTTTTTCTCTGTTAGCCATGGCTTAATTGCCACACAGGTAATTATGTGACACTTTGCGTCAAGATCAGGGAAAATGCATTTGTATTTATAAGATACATTTTACACAAAACTGGAGGATAATGCGAACTTCAGCTCACTCAATTTTAATGCCTGTCATTCAATATAGTAACTAGTTTTTTATTTCTCATACAAATTCAATCTATAGATAAATATAAATATAAATTAAACATTAAATTAACATAAAAATCAATGCAAAAAATATATAAAAACATTTTAAGTTATAGAAAAACCTCTGATATATCATCTCTGATCTCTGATATATCTCCTAAATAAATTGTAAAAATCTACCATTATTTATTCACAAATAAAATGCCTTAAAACTACTTTAAACCCTCTGAAACACTTTAGTTTAATTTAAATTAAGTTTATTATGTAAAAAAATGTACCAAATCAATTTTCTACTATTTTTCAAGCTGATAAACTTCTAAATACCCCCAGTGGACAATTGACACCTCCAATTTTGGTGTGAAAATAAACCTCTCGTGCAGATCCCTTTCCCCCTTTTCATATATAAACAGTATATAAACAAATTTTCCGCGAACTTGAATCGCAAATCGTATTTCGCAAGCCTGCTATTGGGTCACATTTCCGCTGAAGGGGTAAACAAAAACTGTCATGATATTACCCCACCCTTTGTGAGTCAGGAGGGCCTTGAGATACATAGATACATAGAGTCGTTTAGCTCAAGACCCTTTCCCGCCGTTTGACATCTTGACAAATTGAGAAGCATTTCGAGGGTGAAAACGTCGCTTTATGTACTTTTTTTTGAAATTGTTTACTTAATGTGGGTTTTTTTGTGTGTGTGTGTTTGTTTGTATCTATGTATGTTACGTTACAATATTAATTGCTGTTGAGTGGGCATGGAAAAACTTTCATCTTTTCCTAGCCAAAGCCATTTATAAAGTGGAGCGTCGTCGTCGTCATAAACTGCACTCACAGTAACAGTGAGCACAAACGAATGTTGAACAACAAAAGCCGCTTACCGCTTGCCGCTTGTCGCTTACCTCAAACCCTAACTCTCGTAATTGCCATTGCCGAAAAGTAAGTAAGTATTCAACTGAGGGGAGTGAGTGGGGAGCCACACAACTCAACTGGTTCCGAAAAGTTGATTGAACCTTTTTGGGAGGGGGAAGAGGGGTTACCACTTAGGCGAAATACTCATTCGTTGTGATTGAGTAACACAGATTTTAATTGATTTAAACGGCTTCGAGCTGCGACTTTTGCTTAATTGCACGTGAAAAGGTAGAGGAAGTGCGGAAGTTTTTTTTTTTTTGTATTTTGGGAGAAAAGTAAAAGCTAAGCATACACTGGTAAAAAAAAAATATTTAAAGAAAGTCTTATAGAAAGATGAGTTTGTTAAAAGAAGGTATTTATATGTATGATAGGTGAAGGTGTTCTACAGCATATAAGTATTTATTAACATAAGTTCTTCTAATGACTACCTCCTAGCTGTTACTTTTGTTTATAACAAACAGTTTGTGAAATTAAAACTAAATAATATATTATAGGTTCTAAGGGCTTAGCTTCATGTTTGCTATATGAACTAGGTATATCCATAGATATATGGAGAAGAAAAGTCCCACATGATCAATCATAATCATCATATCAAAAGTATCGTAAGATCTTGTGTAATTTTAAGCTTGAAATATCGAAAAATAATGCATTTAACGTTAAAATATCGATATTATCGATAATACAGAACAAATACTCGAACATTTTATTTAATTGATATTTTAAACATCTTTAAAATCACATTTTTAATAAGTTTTCTATATTTATAACAACAGTAGTTTTTTAAACAAGGCTTAGGCTCTTTTAGGCACAGCTAGATATATCAAACACAATATCGATTATTTGAGCATTGTATATCGCAACGATAACATATCGATTTGTCTAAGAATACCATAAAATCCGCTAGTATCTTTTCCAGTGCATAGTAAACCATAAAACTGAGAGAGCAAAAAGAAGCGCTGCTTTGGAAACCTTGGAGCATGCTTCGCCAGCTCTCATTATGCAAGCGTTATTAAGTAGTTTGGTTATACGCGCTTTTATCTACCATAAATGTTGGTGATAAGCCAGGGAAAGAGAAGGCTTTCAGAGGAGGGGAAGAAAAGGGGGGAGTAAAAGGCAAGGAGACCGAGCCAGAGCCCACACGTGCTTCAACGAAATTCGTATTCGTTTCAGGTCAATTGAGTTCACTGTCACTTTCACTCACTGTCTGTGGTAATTTCTCTCCCTCTCTCTCTCTCTATCTTTCTCCCCAACAAGTTTATTTGGTTTTATTTTTGGTATTTTATTTACTTTGTTTTTAAGCCACTTTGGTGACAAGTCTCGGTGGGTAATCGAAAAACAGGCAAAACAGTTAATCAAGCAGAGCGATGGGAATCGAAGCCGGCATGGCATGGCATGCCTTCCAATGCCGTCAATACCGGCATTAACTGTGCATTTCGATTGTTTTGATTCGTTTTGTTTGATGGCCAACAACCAGCGATTTATTGGTATTTATGCTTTGTTTAGCTTTCGGCACTTTTGCGGCTTTTGGCTGGTTTCGTTTTATTTATTTTTTTTTTTTTTTTGTTTTTTGTACTTTTTATTTAACGTTTTCGGAGAGGATAAATATTGTTTGAAGTCTACATATATTTTTGTACTGATGGGGTTTCTTGGCTGGAAACTGAAACCCCCTCGATTTATGTATACAAAATCAGCTAACAGACCCTTAAAGCTCATTAATATTTGTTATTTTAAATACGATACTTTTGCTATCCATAAGAAAAAAGATACTCTTTTTGGAAGTATTTATTTTTCTACAGAAAAAGCTAGGTGCACAATTTTTCGTTATCAAATTTGTAAAACCCTTCTTACTTATAAGAAACCTTGAGAATTATTTCCTCATCAATTATATATATTTTTTGAGGTAACCAAAAGTGTTTAAAGACCCTTGGTAAACCCTGAAGAACTACCCATATAAATTCTAAGGAAGAATCCACTTAAAAAAGGCTTAAATGGCTGTCATCGATAACCCCAACCGGAGAGAAGCCCCAAATACTTTTTTTACGACCTTTCTTCCCCCCGCTTTCGATTGTCGTTTAGGAAAAACCCCTGGGCTACAAATTCTTCTTCTGACTGTTGGCGCAAATATTTTATCAAATCGAAACGGAAAGCAAACAACAAACCGAAACCAAAGCCGTAACCCGAAAGTTATTTTATCTGGGCAGGACGATAAGATTAACTTGCAAGAATCGAAAGCAAAAAACACACTCTATATATATACTAGTAGAATAGTGGAAAATGTTGGAATCCAATCCAGCCAAGGTGGAACCACTCCAGTGGGTCAAACCCACCCAATCGATGCCAAAGCCAGTGAAGGCCAACCGCAGAGTACAACAAAAATAAAAGCACAACTCAAGCGGCAAACTCCAACTGGTGGAACCAACACACCACCCCACCTCGGACCACGCCCCTGGGCTGCGAACCTGCTCTCCACGATTGAGTTTTCAGTGTGAGCTTTGGTTCTCGTTCTCATTCGAATACGGATTCTTGTTCTCGTTGCATTCCTGCCAAGTGAAAGTCGCCGGAATCAAGGCTATACTAAAGTTAAAGTAGTTATGACATGCAAAATATGGATTTTGTATACAAAAAACATCTCTTACTTTTTGCTATAATAAAAAGCAAACCCCTTAATCCTTAATAAAGAACTTGAAATCATTTTAATTTAGAAATTAATTTACTATGAGGCATTTAAGGACTTAACTTCTTAAGTATTTTAACTGTTTAACTTGAAATTTAATAATGAAAAAGAGTTAAAACCATTCGTACAAATATATTTAAATATTTTGAGAAGAGATATGAGCTCAAAGACTTGATAAAATTAACTGCCAATTAATATAATTAAATTGACAAACCAAGCATATTAATTTAAGAAAAATTCTAATAATGAAGAAACTCTTATAATAAACATACCCTATAGATAAACCATAAACAAAGCTATAGAATTTCTAGGAGTTGCAGACATAACACATTTCCAAAAGAATGTGATTAATCCTATAAACTCACACACACACATTCCATTAGCATTAGGAAACCCTAAGCCTGAATGTAACCTTTCCATGAAGCCGCATTTCTCAAAAGGCATCCATCCCCTTTCCGTTTACACCCCTAAGAATGTGGGAACAATGTCGGCTTCTAATTAGCTGCCATGGGGAATCAACTGAAATTGGAAACCCAAATGGATTTATTAGGCCTCCGAGTTAATTGACAAAGAAGGAAATGGCAGAAGGCAAAAGGAAGGTCAAAGGATCCGATGCGATCCGAAGGGAAGCCCCCAAAGAAGTTACAAAAATACATTTTTGGGAATAGGGAATATACAATTTCTTCCCAATGGCCATATGTTGATATTGTGGGAATAGTTCTCACTCTTGGTCGGCTTCTACAAACAGGTGTGTTTGCCATAATAATAGAGGGAGGGATCTGAAGAAGTCTGGAGAGTATATTAACTTTGTTACAGGGATTTTCGTGTTCCACATGATAGATAATCTTCTTCATCAGTAACCAAAAGGAGAGTACACAAAAAGAGAGTTATTTTGCAACATAAATATTCAACTTTTTAGCCTAAATAGGTTTTAAAATTCCGCTTAAAATTGTATCAAATCCCTGACTTATTTTGTCCAGTGCACCTTTGCATGTCAAGACATTTCCTGCATTTCCTTGATCGTCATGGGAAGCTAAGCAAGAGAAAACCATTATTGAAAGACAAAGAAGCACAAAAACACAAATGGAGAAGAATCAACCCTAAGAAACAACAAGTGTTTGCGCTTCTCACATATTTAAGGGAAACAGAAATTCGCGTTATCTGCAATTTATCTGCAATCTCAACTGTTTCTTCGCGTGTTTGCCAGTCTAGATACATATATATCTCCTTTTTTTTTTGTGCTTTTCAGATAGCAGCCAACTCAAGATAAACCTTAAATTCTTTTGAATTCAGCTAAAACACACACACACACAGTGGCCTTAAAACTGTGGCATTGCAACAATGCCAAGTTCTTGCACATTTTTGGCACTTAAACAGAAAAAAACACAAGAAAATAATATTAACAATACACAATTCGTTTATTATTTTTTGTTTTGTTTTTTAGCGTATTAATCCGAACCGTTAAAACAATTGCGTTAAATATTTAAAGCATTTAAGCAGCCACAACACCAATAACAACCACAACAAGTACCGACGACAGCCAGCGGCTGCGACGTCCGACGTCGACGCATTTCGGAACCGAAGTGATGTGAGAAATGAAGTGGGAACACGCTCCCACAAACAAAACACACACGGCAGGCAGCGGCTACAGCAGAGAAAGAGCGATCGCAGGTGCACACTGCAAAAAAAAAGGGGGGCCGGCATTTGGTTTATCGCTCAGAAATACTTATGCCAAAGTTTGTTCCGTTTGATAACTTAAGTAAAAAGAAGTAACAACTGTTCCCAAAATTTAAGATAAATAAATAACAAGGAATATAAGCGAAGAATGATTTTTAAACAAATATATCTTCTCTTTGTGACACTAAAATTCCCAACTAGTTCGTGGCGACGTTTAATAGTGATGATTCTCGCTGATTTTCAAAATGATTCAATTCAATCCTGATTTAAGCCTTTAAAAAATACTGAAATACTCCTATTTAAAATTTATTTCATATATTGAACCCGTTCTTTTTACCAAGTTTACTTAATTTTCTACCAAACTGAGCATTTTTACGTATATGTTAGAGAGGATAGTGAGAGTTACTACAATGTTAAGAATAATAATCAAACACCTCTGATCAATGTTGTGTTAAAATATGTATATTTATTTACACAACTTACAGAATACATTGAAAACATAGCTACACAAAGAGCGCCCTCAAGTAATGGTTGTTTTTTTTTTTTATAGATTTGATAAACAAGAATATCCAAAAATTAGCACCTTACATTGTAGAGGTAATTTATGTTGATAACTAAATATATATAGATAAATACAGTTAAATGTTTCTCCCAGTGTCGTGAGAGAGCCCTCTCGCTCTCTTCCTCTCTCACTTGTAGCTCTCTGTTTAGTTCGCTCTTTTTGGCAAGTGCAGGGGCACTCTTGGCAAGTGACCACCACCGGCCAGGCCAGAGAGATAGCAACAACAAATACGGCGAGGAAGAACTTTGTCAAGCGGAACGCAAACTAAAATGCGCAAAAAACAACAATAGCAAGAGCTACTCTACTAGAGGCACAACAAAAAAAAACTACAGGAAAAGGGGATGCAACCAGCAATTGCAACAACAAAAACAACAACCAGAAGAAGTCCAAGTAGAAGGCAGCAACAAGTGCTACATTATTTTCAAGCAACGAATTTTGAATACACTTCGGTTCCAATTCCTTAATTATGGGTTTCTGATAAAAATAAATTAAACAAAAGTTCATAGATACTTTTTGTTTTAAAAAAAGGTTAATCTTGCTTTAATTATCATCCAAATAGACTATATTTGTTTGATCTGGGTTAACAGACTCGATTTATGTGGATTAAGTCAAACAGACCAGACCTCATAGTTAGCGAGCACGCCCAGTGCATCTTAAATTTTGTATAAACACTAAGATATATCGGGTTTTATGTATCTAATTTCTGAAATGTTTAGATTTTGTATTTAATTTATATTATATTATATTTATAATATATTTTTGGGGAAACCCTAGTGTTAACTTTTTGGCTGAGAAACATTTGGTTATACATATATAAATATTAATGTTAAAGTCATTATAGTGTTGCAAACCCTTCTCTTTTCAGTTACATTTCCGAGCTGCCAGTCTAGAAATATTTATGCTTTTCTATTTATATTTATCAAGCAAAAATATTGAACAAATAATAATGATAAACGTAATATTCAAAGTGATTAAAAAAACGCATATACCCCCCACAACGACGTCGTCGTCATCATCGTTGTCGTCGCCACCTTCCTGGGCGGCGCTGAATGCAAATTTATGTGAGACGAAAGACAAAAGGCAAAAGGCTAGCCAAGCCAAGGCACCGGAGGAGGAATTGTAGCGACGCCAGGACGTCGTCGTCGTCGTCGTCGTTGGCATTGTTAGTCGCCGCCGCTGATCTCCTCCTCTTCGGGCAGTAACAACTCCTAGAGAACACCGCCGATTGACGACCGACGACGACGCCTGATAATGAGGATGAGGTTACTCAGGATGGTAATCATCGTCATTAACAGTTTCCTTCCTTTTTCCCCCCACCGGGACCAAATTAATAAATAACAACAATAGCTTGGCCTTCGAGGTGCACTTGCAACGTCGTTGTGGTTGCTGTTGTTGGGCATTTTTCATTGGAAAATTCTCGCGCAATGAAACCAAACGAACTGGAAAGCTTCCTTTTTTTTTTTTGCACAAAGGAAAACTTCACAAACGTTGGCATAATTAATGAGAGAAACCAAAGAGCAAAGCGAAAAAAGAAATAATAAATAAAAAAAACTAAATAAGTAAATACATAAATTCAATTTGTTGTTACAGTGAGGATTCTATTACCAATCTTTAGAGAGAAGAATAATAAGGAAAAGGTATTTCTCTTATTATTTCAGTATATCTTTTAATTAAATAATCTAATACAAAGATACAAATCCTAATAGGTTAATACAAAAAGAAGTAATAAATATGGGCAGTCTCATTAGCGAGTCATTACTGTAGTTAACTTGTTACCTATTAATACGCTTTTTACCTCGCTTACGAATGGAGAAAGAGTGGCTCATCAAGTTCTGATTGCATTTAATTCGAATGAAAGCCGCTCAATCACTCAGGTGAGTCATCAATCAAGGCGGAAGCATAATTGAGCCATCACTAGAGTGCCTGCGGATTCTTCCTTTCTTTGGCAATTAAGTTGAGTCTCTGCCGAGAAATTACCATTGTTTTTGGCTGAAAGTCTCCTTCAGTAACTCCCCAACTGTAGCCGGCCAAAACTTCCGCTGGGCTTTAAAAAAAAAAACAACAAACAAAAATACAAAAAAAAAAAAAAGAAATGGCTTTGTCATCGGTTAAAATCCGAGCACACAAAACTAATGAGCAATCAGTCAGGGGGAGGGCGGGGAATACACCCAATACACCGAAAGAATATTAATCAAATATTTAATTAACTCTGAAGTATTACCTTACAAAATAAGTTATAAATCTAACAATAAATCTTAGTTTTACAACACAAGTGAAACCTTAATATTTACACATCAAAAAAGTGTTTTAAATGACAAAAATAAATAAGAAAACTGTACTTAATATTGATAAATAAGAAAACTTTGCTTCGAGAAAAATAATCCTTTTTCATTACAGTATTTAAATAATTGTTAATAATTATTATTATAATTATTATTCTGTACGATCTTCATTATATATTGTTTTCTATAAAAGATTAAATTTCTAAGCACCAACTTAACTGATGAATTAATCCGTATCTTCCTCCCCATTAACAGCTGTATATTCTAATTTAGGTCTAGATTTTGCTCAGTGTAGCCGAAAAGTGTGTGTGTTTGGTTTTCATTATAGAAAACTTCCCAGCTGTTGGTCTCGTTTTTTTTTTCCTCTCTTTTTTCACAGTTTTGCGTGGCCAAGTCGAAGTTGCTCGACTGGTCCATTGTCCCAGCATCTGTGTATTTATTGGAGTATGTGTGTGTGTGTTAAAACAATAGACACAAACAAATAGATTTAAAACAAAAACAAAAAGATAAGTTAAGTTCGTTCACCATTTCACCCAATTTTTGATTTGTATTCCGTTCCGTTTCGTTTTCTTTTGCTGTTGATATTAGGTTTTAGTTTGAGTTCTTTTGATTAAAATGTGGGTAATTTAATGAGCTTCGCTGACCTTGAGGTGAATTTTTTAATTAGGCTTTTAATTTCTTTAAAAGAAATAATTTTTTAAATATTTTTTAAGCGCAACTTCGCATACAGCTTTGCACAGGACGGCGCCATCTATCGTTTAGTGGAGCAAACTAAACTTCCTAAAGCGGCCTCTATGGGAAACGATCATGCAATGGCTGTCAAACGGTGGTACATGTTTCGAATACTTAAGAAAGTAAAAATAATTGCTTATTTTTTATAACAAAAAAAAGAGATTAACAAAATTTAGCTTTTAGTTTCTTAAATTTTCTACATAAACAAATATGACAAGCTTATGTCTTTATTGTAACTTTGTACAACGTCATCTACACGCTCAGCAGTGGAACTACGTACAGTTAAGTCCAACAGCCGCTGCAGCCTTGTGGCGTGTTGGTGAAAGGTGTAGAATAGTGTGTAAAATACAAGTAAATAGTAAATATCTACATACACAGCAATTCTTTTTAAGGTTTCTTTAATTATAAACAAAAAACACTTCATTTTCACTTTATTTTTACGTTTCTTAATTGTAAAAAAAAAAAACAAATGTATTAATGTTTATTGTAAAATATATAAAATAGATTTCTTTCTTAAATATCATATTCTTTTCTTGTTGTGAAGATATTAGCTTTTATATTTTTTAAATACCTATAAGCATTTGTGTTTTTTTTTTTATAATGCTTGTTAATTTTACTCAATTGAATCGTTCTTTCAGCATTTGTTTGGTTTCCCATTTACCCCAAATAATGTTTGTTTCTTGTGTTTTTGGTTCTTTTTTGGGGTAAGTTTGCTTGCAACATGCATCGATTGCCTTTGACTGAGATAAGATATATGGGATCTCTGATATGATGTTTATATACTCCTCCTCTCCCTCTGAATATTCCCACTATATAGATGTAGACATATTTTGTAGACTGGAATCTCTGCATTCTGAGGTGCATTCTGAGGTGCACAACTTGCGACTCACTGCACCCATGGCATGTGTCAGTTCGGTGCCTGCATTTCATTTGTCAGCTGGCAAAAGGCCCGTCCAACTGGGTCATCATCTACACGACACATACCTGTTGTTTCTACCTGTTAATGCCCCGCCTCTAGTTTTTTTTCGTTTTTTCAATTAACTAGGCTGTTATCTCACCTGCAAGTAAACAGAATGGAAAAGAAAAATTAGTTTTCGATTATTTTTATTTGGGGTAGGCGTACACACATCAAAAATAGAGCAACGATAAAGCAAATGTAGAGCAGGTCTATTGATAAGTAAGTGCCCCAAACAAAACGATGTGTATAGAATTATTAAGGGTGAAGTTAGAACTTAAATAAAGGTATTATGTATTGTTAACAATTTAAGGGATATATTTAATAGGGAAACTGGTTCAATGTCATTTCCTTTATGATATAAATGTAGACTAAGAGGTACAACAAGGCGTTAAGATTGTCTCTACAAAAAGGATATGTTATTGATCCGATTTGCTGGCCTTTTTTAAGCAACAAACCCAGCTAAAATTTGACTAACTTAATTAGCAATAATATCTTAAATGAGTTGATATTATTAGACATGAATTCATAGATGATTTTTGTACCTTAAATTCCATACTAAAATCCAAATATTTATATATGTTTGTGATCAAGTTAGATATTATTTAAAGACACTATAATTTAAGAACGAGAGAGTTCTTTATGACGCATAGTATGTATGCCTTTAAATTTAAGGTAAATTAGTCGTGCTTCGCTCCCCATTTTTCTCACCTCCCACACAATAGCCGCCCCCCTCTTGATTTTCCACCAGTGTGTTCCCCTCACTTTCTGCCTGTTGCTTCGGCCACGTCTCATTTCATTTGACACTCTCTGCATCTCGGGATCTCTTGAGCCATTTGTGGGGCTTCCTCCGCCCGCTGGAGTATCACCCAACACCCACTACTGCCGCTAAGTGGATTTGCTATCGCTGCGTGCGCTTTATTTCTCATTTTATTAGCCACCGTGCACCAGTTGGCCGACGACGACGTCTCGTGCTTCGTTACATTTTCATGCAACAAGCAACAGACACAGACGACAACAAACAAACAAAAAAAAGAAGAGAAAAACGTGGAAAATAAGGAGAGGAAACTGTAGGGAGGCAAAAGAAAAATGTTTTTCTAATGTCAAAGACACGATCAATTACAAGCGGCTTAAAGTCGGCGGCTCGTGACTCGCTCTTGTTGTTGCGGTTGCTGTTTTACAGTCAAGACTGCCTACACTACACCCAAAGCTAAGCGACATATATGATATAGTTTAAAGCACTTTTAATGGTTGCTCGCCTTAACAAAATTAAGTAATCCTTTTCTTTTAAAAGCCCATCTATTACAATTTAATTTTAATTAAAACTTATTAAATTAACACTATAAAGTTATGATTTTCTTCAATAAAAAATTAAAGACTAATCAAGTTTATTTATATGATAAATAAATAAGCCAAGTTTTCCCCTCTTGTCTTCTTAATAAGTTACCAACAGTTGAACCAGCGGAAGTTCCACTGTACCTGGGACATTGATGTGTGGTTTCTGTTGTTGTCGTGTGTTGGAGGAGGTGGAGCCCAGATGGGGGAAAAATCTTAGGGTAGCCGCACTCGAGTCGCACTTTGATTTGACACGCAGTGCGAGCGAGGGAAACGTGAGAGGAATCCGCAGCGGGTGGAGGAGTCGACGAGCCCGACCGAGAGTAGGACCAAAAACTAAGCCAAACCTGAGGAGACAAACCCCTTTTTGCTTGTCGTTTATTTATGCATCTGCTTGCTCTGAATTTTAAAATTTGTGAGACAAGCAGACAAGCAGGATCCTCCTGGCATGTGAAGGCGGATTTCGATTCCCAGACAGACAACCCTAGGACTGCCTGCATTTTCAATGCAAAAGGCAGAGAGAGAGCACCATATACCTAATGGATGGGATGTGTCAATGGGGAATGTGAGCAGGCCAATTCTGGGAAATGCACACAGAAATTAAGTAATAGACAGGCGACGTAATCTGAATACGGAATGAAAAAGCCATATGAAACTAGATTATACAATCGTGGTGAGGTGTGGCAAGTGACTGAGAGAGGGTTAGGTTTGATTTATAAGTCTAGGAAGTTATCTTTGATCAATTCTTTGATTATTTTAAGTATATGTATATATTGTTTCCTATATATTATAGAGTCTATATTATAAAGAGTAGGTTTGTTCATCGAGAGGAAGGTTAAAAAGTATGTATCGACATAGTGCAACGTCCTAGCCAAGACGGTTGCCATGGAGACAGTCAGAACGAGCGGCTATAGGGCTGTCTTTGGTAGGACGTTGCGCTATGTCCCACACGAAATATGCGTGTGCAACAAAAAATCGTATGGCGTTCGGCGTCTTAGTAAGCAGAGAGTCTTTGAATAAACATTCCTATTAAACATCCCTTTATAACAGGAATGGTAGTGAGACGCCTGTTATATAATTTCTGTATTTAAATTTTTGAATTTCGTAAGTAAATCGTAAAGGAATACTTAAACCTCTAAATCCCCATCTATGAATCCCCTGAAACACACTCATTTGACAGTAAATTTATTTGATTTGACCACGTTCTCGTTCCCGGCCAACACAAATCCCATTAGCAATGTGATCTAGTGAATCATCATTATTTGTCCCATTTAGAGCACTTATCTTGTGCTTTTTTTCCAAGTCATTTAGCGCCAACGGAACAGATTGAAGTAAAGGAAAAAACAAAAAGCTGACCCAGAGAAGATATGTACATATATAGTTGTATGTAAGTATATATAGAAAATACAAGACACGCTTCCAATTGTAATTATCTAAGCGGCTTGGGTCACCTCTTCGTTATTTGTAAAAAGAAAAAAAAAAGCAACGAAAATAAAAACAAATACTAAAGCCAGACCAACAACAACAATAAACCAATCGGATATTGCGCAAGCTTTAAATTGTTGTTTTCGTTTGTGAACTGTCGTCTTTTTGTGTTTTTTTTCTTGTTTATTTATTTTTTAATGTGTGTGAATTTCCGCACTGCCATCGGGCCATCAAAAAGCTAAAAGGTGGAACAGTCCGGCGATGAAAGGAGGTGGCGAAGGGGTCAAAAAGGGGAGGCACACGGGTGGCTAAAGGGTCAAAGTTCATTAAAAAAAAAAAAAACAAAGAAAAAAAAAAGAAGTTATGCAAAAGCCAAAACAGAAAGAGAGGATAGGTCGCGCCGAGTGAAAGTGAGACAGCAACTGGTTGGGGCAGAAGAAGACAAGAAAAAGATACAGATACAGCGACGGAGACAGCGACAGCGAAACGACGGAAACGCATTTGTTGCGTTTGCTTTTCAAGGCAAACCAGCTGGAGATAAAAGCTGCAGATGTAGCTGCAACTCCACTCAATCGATCAATCAATCAATCAATCATCCAATCAATCAGGCTCCCTTATTGCTGTGTGGGCTCTCTTTTGTAACCGCAAAGGAAAAACCAAGACAATAAGTGCCGAGAAAAGTGGTCATGGTTGCGGCATAACAGAGAGTCTTAAGTCTTAGCTGGCTTTTCTTATTTATCTCTCTCTTTCCAGAAAGTGCTTAAAATAATTAACCAATAATTATAATTAAGACTATTTAGGAAAAAAAGGTAAGAAGAAAAAAAGTAAAAACAAGTCAAAAATAAAGGGAACAAAAAAAATAATTATGAACATAAATAATGAGGGATTGCACCTTAAAATTCCCAAGTGCGAATTCAGAGTTTGAGTTTGAGTTTGAGTGTTGAGATTGGAGCAGTCAGAAAAATAAATACTGATGAGAGGTATCTTGGCTATAGACTAAACTAATGTAGCCTAAAAAACCCGCTGCTTGTTATCGGTTAAAATCTTTTGTGTGTTCTTAGTATAAAAGTCGCGTCTTGATTTATGTGAATTAAATCAGTCACCTAAAACCGAACAAAACGCCAATAAAAACTCATCAAAAAACCTAACATTTAGTACCTAGAATATCTAGGAATAGTGTATATATCCTAACAACTACTCAATATTTTATATACAATTTATTTAACTAATTTAGTTCCAAGTAACGAGTGCTTACTGTAGTATTTGGTAACTGGATTCCACTTTGGGGCTTGTCTTCCGACTGTTCTTATTATCATCACTCTCTGCCTCTTGGCAAGCGAAACAAAAGCCGCGATCGAGAGGAGAAATGCAAGATGAAGAAAGGCTTCTTATTCTTATTTCTGGGGTATCCAAAAACCATATAATTTATTGTTTGCGGAATTGAAAAAAGAGACGGCATCGACGACGACGTCGCACAAAGGAAAGGAGTAAGCCGAGATTTACATTTATGTGTGTCGCATGACACAGAACGGAGATTTACAGTGAAAAGCAGCAGCAAGTTATTGTGAAATTATGAAACAGGAAAGCTTTTTATATGAGTGTGTTTATTTAGGTTTATTCTCATTTAAAATAAATATTTATTATTATTGTTAATGGGGGGATTAGTAAGAATTGAGTGCTGATGAGGTTTCTTGGCTGGGAACAGCGCGACATATCTTTGGAAAAGATCTGTGTGCTTTGTGGACTAAACAAGCAGGCTAAGACCTCAATCCAGCGAATAAAAAGGGGCCAAAATCCGCAAAAAATGTTGAAAATTCGAACAAACCTTAGCTTATATTTGAATTTCTTTCAAATTCTATTCCCCCATTTTTTGGATTCACTTACAAGTGTCCACTGTAATGCCGTAGAAAGCGTTAAATGAAAGCTTCCTTTTTTTTTCTAGCCACAAAGCAGACGCAAGACAAAAGCCAACAGACAAAAGGATCGCAATTTCATGCTAAATGCCACTTAAATATGTACTTCAAATAGAACAACAACAGAAGACCCCTTTCTACCACACTGCGAGAGTGTGCAAGTGAGTATAACATATATTATTCCCCGCCACTCCCTCTGGCCCGCCCTGTATCTGTTGCCCTTAAAGAGATAGAGATACATACATAGATACCTGCATTGTAATGGACTGAGAGAACTATGTCTCAGGTCAAACAATACGAAATTCTAGGAAATTCCCCGAATGACAGGCGACAAAAACATTAAAATGAAATTAGAAGAGAAATTTATGGGCTTGGTTCCTGTGCCCAGGCCTGGTGCCTGGTCCCTGTGAATCGTAAACATTAAAATGTGAGTTTATTTGCTGCCCAAAAATGCCAAAGAAGGGGAAGTTATACTGTTTTTTTTTTTGGACTGGGGATATAAACTGTTATAGGAATTTGATTTTATTTCCTGACAGAGCCAGACAAGACAGCCCTGAACCGACGCAACCCTGTGCAAAAGTTCACATTACTTCACAAGACGAAAAAAAAAAACACAAAAATTTCAACACAAATAACAATTATCATAAAGAAACAACATCGCCGCGGCGCCGAAAAAAAAAAAAATGAAATCCACAAAAACTATAAACTATGAATATTATATGCACAAAAGCAACTATAAAGCGATGACAAATCTTTTTTATGCTTTTTTTTTTTGTTTGTTTATTTTTAGGTTACAGAAGAGACAAAAAATCATTTCTATATAGAAATTAATTTTACTTTTTTTCTGGTATTTGTTTTTATTGTTCATGGAAGTGAAATGAAAGAAATGCCCAAAAATGCTCACAAGAGGGGAGAGCGGCGAGCCAAGCTGGGCTCTGCATTCCCCAGAAATAAATGGAAAGTGTTAGGGTGGCGACGACGAGACTCTTGTTGGGCCCCATAAATAATGTCCAATGGAAAGTAAGAAAAATTGTTGACAAAAGTGCTGGAAAAACAATAGCTAATCGGAAGCAGACAAGGGAAGTTCCTTTTGTTTATAACATTAATTGATATAAAATAAAGAAAAAAAACATACAGTTGGTTTAAAAATATATAAATGCTCTTGAAACAATTATATTTCATGAACATTACAAAGATTTTCATATTTTCTTAAGCATCATTCATTAATCTCTTGTATGTATATATTTTTTTGTTTTAAAAATGTGTTTATTTAAACCGAAAAAACCCTAGCCAGAATTGGTTTCTTTATCCCTTATGTATTTTTTCTGCGATTTAAAAATTCAAGGCGTGCAAAATAGTTGCTTTTTTTCTGTTTGTTATTTGTTGTTGTTGTTGCTTTTATTGCTGCTAAGCAATTTCAAGGCCAGCCCAAAGTTGTTGTTATTGTTGTGGCATGTGGGTGCATTATACACACACACTCGCACACCCATATTTATGTATGTTTGTGTGTAGCCTGCTCAATTGGAACGACTTTTTGGGCTCTCTTCTCGTCCGCCATTTGCCGCCAGCCCCGAGTTTGTCGCCTCAGTCTTTTGTTTGCGCGCAAAAAGAGAGCGGCGAGCGCGAAACGAGCAAGTGAGCAAGTGAGCAAGTGAGCAAATGAGAGAGCAGGGCATGCAAAAGAGCGGTGATTCGCAGCGAGAGCATCGCCCCCGCGCAAAATACAGTGGGGCGTTCATATAACCATTATAACCATTCAAAAATAAATTAATAATGTCACTTATAGTAGGGAACTCTTATTTATTCATTTAAAACCAAGCTAAATGAGAAGCATTAAATATAATATGTTTGTATAATATGTTGTGTATAATGTTTATTTATTAAAACTATAAAATATGTATTTTATAGGCCATGCTACTTGTATTCTAATTATTAAAACGCGCTAGAGGGAAGGCGGCTGAAAATGCGCAATTTCGCATAGGCGTGCCGTAATTGCGGGGGCCTTCGGCAAAAAGGGGGGATTATCTATCGCCGACTGCCTTTTGCGGTGCTGCGCGGTTCTCCTCGCCTTCTGTGGCATTTATTCATTTATATTTAATTCATTCAAGCTTTTCTGCACGTGCAGCGCCTACGAAAAGCGGTCGCGGGTCGCAAAATAAAGTCAAGACTGAAGAGTTACACCAGCTCCCCGGCTTTTTATGGTTTTTTCTTCCTTTTGCAATGGCCTTCATCGACATTCTTTTGGCACCACTTCGCTCTTTCTCTATCTCTCTTTCCCTGTGTGTGTGTGTCTCTCTCTTAAGCTAGAGATGATTCATTTATAAATATTTCACGTCGCTGTTTCTTAGAGGAAACACCTGGATAAATACAAATAGGGGAACCGAACAAAAAACGCCAGCTAGATTTTATTTAGGGGAAAAAATGACTCATTTGGGGATGCTGACACATGTTTTAAAGAAATTTCAAGAATTTCCTGTATCTTAAAATCAATTAACCGCATTAAAAATTATTATATTACGTATTTAATATTATTATTAGAACTTATGATCAGGCTAAAATATTATTAAAGTGGTGTGCATTTATTCTGAATATATTTTTGTAAATTAAATTAAGTTTTCACAGGAAATATTAATTTATAAATATACATTTTATTTAAAAATGTTATTTTACTTTTATACTTACTTCATAAATACCTAACCAGATATTAATTTAGAGCAAACAAAGGCTGCTTAAAATTAATGACTGGCTTTATTTGTTTCAGTTTTGGTTGCTAGAAGTATCGGCTTTCATTGACCGCCTAACTGACCTAACCCAAAAACAAAAAAAAAAAAAGTCAGCAGAGAATTTAAAGCTTATTGCCTTTTTTGAACTCAATAACCGTTGGTGGCTGCTGCCAATTCACTCGACATTCCTCCAAGCCGAAGCGTTTTTTGCCTTCCGCCTCATCGAAAGAAAAATGTGTTTTGTTCATTGTTTTTTTTTAGTCGATTTCTACTGCCTGCTGATTTTTGCTTTTATCACCGAAACGTGAGCGACGTTCTGCTCTGAGTCTTATGTTTTTCGTTTATTTGTGGTTATTACACAAATTGAAAATGAAGTAAAAACGTTAAAAACCAACAAACAAACAGGAGAGGGTTTACCGAAGAGGGATTTACCCTTTTGCAAGGTTTGAAATTGAAATATTATTTCAGGGATTTATACCGTTTGGAAAGCTAAGAAAAACATGCTTGGAAATGTTCTTTAAAATCAATATTTTGTTGAAAACAAACCTGTATATATCTCCTTTGTTAAATAAAATATGTAATTACAATTAAGAGCCAATATTTATTTTGGGGTCTTTGAACCAAGATACCTCCTCCTCCTCTGCTCTGCCCAGTGCAATAAGGGATTGAGAAATGCAACCGAGGCTTTGGGTTCGAGTCTGGGTTTTCGGTTACCGAGCTGGCCTGGGAATTCAGCGGAATAAAAGCAAATGGAATGGAAGAACCCAGGGAATGAAGTGCTAAAGCTGACCAACCAAACAACCGTTTTGCGAACGTGTGTGCGTGTGTGTACTTTATGACGATGAATGACTGGCGATGCCATCGATGTGGATATGGATATGGATATGGATGTGGGTACGGACGGGTATGGGTACGGGTATGTTGTTGACCCAAGCCAACCCTTTTGGCAAACAGTCGCCAAAAAAAGAAATGGAGAGATATGTCTGTATATATGCTACATTCCATTACGTGCCTATATATCAAGCATGTACGATCGGCATCGGTTGAAACACACAACAAACATGCCATATTTACACGGAAATAAAAGGCAGGTCCATAAAATATTGTTAATAAAAAGTAATAAACATTTTGAAGATCAAAGGGTCTAAGGTAGGAAAGAATATAGAGCAGAGAAGTCTGATATGATATAATGGCGCTTAATATCATATCATACATATCGTAATTTGACATATCTAACTTTGATATATCGAAAAACATCGCTGTTAACATTAAAATATCGATATTATCGAACAAATATACTTCGATTAAGCCAAGCAACGTTAAAATATCGATTTATTAATCGGACTTCGCGGCAAATATAAATAAAATATATCCTTAATCATCTCTTATCTATTTTCATACGAATGAAATAATTATTTAACAATTTCTGAAACTTTAAAACAAGTTTACGCAATATTCTTATATTTTCTCTTTATTTATTAAGGAAATCGTTTGATTTCAAGATAGATAAACCTTTCAGTTGACGTCTTTTTGTGACTTTTCTATTCTACATATTGACGATTAGTTTTCTTATCGCTGGCTACTTCTTTTTATATATACAAATACATTTTTATCAGTGTTTTTTTGTTATAAACAGAGAGAGGGGGAGAGAGAGGAGAGACCGTGCCTATTTGGCGCTTACTCATTACCCGAAAACGTCACGTTGTTGCACAGAGAATGCTTTTGTGCAGCGAATACAGGTAGATGGGGGCGGCGGGGCTGGCTGGCACGCCCACCGACTAGCTGCAGATCGGTGCATTGTTAACCGTTGTCGGTTTATTTGTTTCCGATTTTTTTCTTTGTTTATTTTTATTTTTTTTTTAGATGACAATACCCAGCAAAACTAGTTTCAACAAAAAGACCAATTAAAAAATGAGATAAATAAACAACAAATTAAATGTGCCATGTGTTTTTTGGAGCGAACGAGTGAGTTTGGTAAGCGATTTTATTGAAAAGATTAGGCGGCATCATCATCAGGCAGCAGCACGGAACAGGAACCACTTATGGTAAATATGTAATAATAATGTTGGGAAATAGTTTTTCCTTCCAAATAGGGGGTTAATAGAGCTGTTAGTTTATTTAATTAAATTTAAGTGTATAAAATTGTTTTTAGAGACAAGGAAGAATTAAAGAAACTTTCTTAACGCTTTAACGCCAGAATTATCAATTGTTTCTAGCCTCAAATATATGATAATCTTTACAATAAATTAATTTAAGCTCATATACGCTTAAATTACTCTATTAGAATTATAAATTAAATTATAATTTAACATTTAAGGTATAATTAGTATTTTGTTTCTTTAGAAATTGCAATATAATGATAAATTTGTTTGTTTTTACAACAAATATGATAGCAATTGGGCAATAATTGTATGCATTTAACAAAGATCTACTATTATGATCAATATAAATGTATTATATTTATTTTTAATTGCAAAAATCACGGTTAAATTTCATATTAATTACTCAAAATCGTTTCTTAGGTTGAAATACATAAATAAAATCCCTTTGAAATCCACATTTAATAGAAGTACTTCCACATATCGCTGTTAGATTGAACTTGAACTAGGTTATTTGGTAACTCTGCACTTGACCCTTGGGTTCCCCTTCAATGGAGCTTGTCGACACAAGCACCCACACTTGCCACGGCCCCCGCCACGTTTGCCACCTCAACCTATTTCAGAGCCACCTTGGCGACCTAACCAAGCATGAATATGAAGTACGCACAGGGCTCGGGCTCCCACCTTGAACTCACGTTGCTGCTCATTAAAAAGCCAAAAAGTTAATAAGTGCAGTGGGTGGAAGGTGTGTTCTTGTGGTCTCTCTTGATTCAGCTGTCATATAAAATTGTCAAAATACCAATATTAACAAATTAATTTGCTTGTTTTGTTGTTAATAGCAACCAACCAAACGTTGCAACTCAAATAAATAGCAGCTGCAAGCGGGCAGGCGGCACTCCCCTTAGTTGCTATTAACCCTCGGATCCTGAAATGCATCTCGAACTAAAATGTACTGCAAACTGTATATAAAAACGGAAGCAAAATTGAACCAAACCCATCCGAAAAAACCACCCAAAAAAGCCGGTAAACGGGGGCGTCAGGGATTGGGGTTGTGCACACCCATACACACACGTGCGTGACCAAAAATAGATACTCAATTAGTGTGGCAATAAAAATGTTTGTAATTCTAGACGATAACAAAGTGCACTTTGAGCTGGAGTAGGGGCGTAGGGGAGTCGCGGGAACTTATGGTGCAAGTTGAAGTGTTGAATAAAATGGAGAGACTTCAAGTTTAAGGGTTCCAAAGTCCAAGCTATTAATTGAAACAATTGCCTAGGTGCCTCTGGATTTATGCAGATATCTAGGAACTAGATATTAAGTCAGCAAAAAGCTCATTTAATTTAATTTTTAATTTCTAAAATTAAAGCCATGTCCACCCGCAAAGAACCAGGTCTATAATAGAAAAGTGTTAAGAAAGAGGGAAAATAAAGGAATGCAATGACAAATAGACTGGGAAAGAGGGGGAGAATTGCATAGAGAATGCAACCAAAGGGGCAGTAGCGACAACAACAATCGTGCCATCGTGCCTGGCATGCAAATGGATGTACACCTCCCAGTTCCCCCCTCTCGTATATGCATACATATATTATTCATGCTTCCTCCCCCTGTTACCTTCTCGTACAGCCAGCCAACTTTTGCAACACACGAAACGACTATATCGAAACCAATTTGGAGTTTTTCTATCCATAAAGGGGGGAAAAATAATTTAACCAGAAAAAAACATATGAAAAAGTAAGCAATTTAAAAGAAAAAAGAATGCAGCAATACACCAATAAATACAGGAAAATATTATAGATAATATTAGGAAATATTTGTAAATGAAAGAGAGATACTTCTTAAATACTTTGTCAATTGTTTAATGATCTAACCAGCTTAAGAAACATTAATTTAAGAATTGCAAAGCTTCCCAATATAAGCCAAGGCCTAAACCTATTTCTTTAATTGATAAAACTCTTTTTTTTTATGAACCCAATGAAACCAGATCGATTGGATTCACAGGAAGCCTCCTCGCTCTTTGCAATCAAACCTTTTTTAGCATTCTTTTTTTTGTATTTTTTTTCTTGGAAAACCAACTGCCTTGGGGCATACCACCACATTCCAATATCCAATCGATCGATCGCTGCAGTTTATAGAATATAATTAATCGTAGGGCCCCCGTAGGCGATCGATTGAACGAATGCGAACGACGCAAGTGGGTGTCACTTGAAATTATTTTCAATTTCGATCACACACACAAGCCACAAGTGAAGTGAAGTATCTAGAAAATAAAACGAGCGGAGAAACGATAATTCAATTGAATTTCTCGCTCCTAATTTGGCAGTAGCGTGGTGCTGCTGGCCAAGTGAATCAGCCCACAATGCACTGCAATAATAATATCTATGGCTATATACAATATATAGAAAATGACGCAGTCAACTGCTATTTTTTTTATATCTGTATACACACACACACACACAATGGTATATATATATACAGACGTGTAATCAGGTTGTTGTCATGGAAACCGACAAAACAGAAACTATTATAGGCTGCAGTCAAGTCACAACCCCCAAGAGCAGTCGGGTTTTCAGAGTTTGAGTTTGTGTTGTTTCGAGAGTTCGAGTTCGAGTATGGCTTAGTATGTACATATATATATATATGTATATATATAGTACAGTGCTACCTGAAGCCCGTTGACAGGCGAGGTACGGGTACGGGGACTCTGCTATCGTTAAAGACCATTTTAATATAGTCTCTCAGGCATTTCATTAGGAGTCTAGTCTAGAATTTTGATTGCAGTTGGCTTGATTTAGGCAGTGGAACTTCATCAACTCACATTAACATTGATAATTGCCAGGGCTTGCTAGGTGACTTTAATTAAATACTTTCAGGAGCTAACTATATATAGCAGCTGCAGTTCTAAAATTATATACTTTTCTTTTGGTAAATGTATCTTTTCATATTTTGTTGTAATCTCTTTAATTTTCCCTCTACTAACCATTGATTTTCACTCTCTCTCGTCTAGCCTTCGTTTTGGCATTCGCAAAGGTAAAATAATAGGAAATGCAGATGTTAAAAGAGATTAGTTCAAGGGGGCAATGAGGTGTGTGTGGTGTGTGTGGTGTGCGTTTGTGGTAGGTCCAGCTTAAATGGTTATTTTTTCTCTCTTTTTGGTCAGTCCCCTGGAATCATAATTGGCTTGCATTTTCTCGTGTTTCCTTTCGGTCGACAACAGCTGCAAATATGAACATTTTTTATCTTTTTTGTTCAAGGGGAAGAACTAAAAGATCGCGGGTGGCAAGGCAAAAGATAAAAATAAAATAAAGTATCGTAATGGAACATTGCAAAATTAGACTACCTACATATACATATATGTGTATATAACTTATATAATTTGTATCTTTCCTTAGAAGGTAATTTATATACATATATTAGCTATGCTTTGAATATATAATTTTAATTTAAAAACAAGGTAAATATGAAGAAGATCGGAAAAGACGCATTTCTAACGTCATACAGAATATTTAATTATGCTTAGCCTCACCAGGCGAAGCGATTTAGCCATGTCCGTTTGTCTGTTTGTCCGTTTATCCACTTGTCCGTTTGTCCGTTTGTCCTTCTGTCCGTTAGAGACAATATATCTCGGTCTTATAGTCTATAACAGCTAGAATTGCCCGAATTATTCAACAAAATCTTATAGGTTGCAGCAGATCAACTTTATTATAAAACAAGTAAGAAAAGCTAACTTCGGGCGGAGCCGAAGTTTATATACCCTTGCAGATAATTTG
>JAEIIU010048473.1:0-12161 GCA_018874675.1 Drosophila baimaii | reverse complement strand
TTTACCCAAAAAAAAGTTGTCCCACTTAGTTTTTCTTAATATTTCTTTGGTTGGGGCTTAGAGGGTTAAGGATCAGCTTCTACACACGAGAAAGATAAATACCACATAAACTGGTCGTAAAAAGAAATTTATCTGAACGAGAAAGTATAACAGAATGCAGTTAAGTTCAGAACTGGGATGCAAAGCACAGGCAATCCACTCAAAACAGCTGTAATAGCTTTTCTGTTACTGTTACTGTTACAGCTCTCTAAAATCAGCTGTTATTTGTCGAACCGAAAAAGGATTGACAGGAAGTCCCTGTTAATGTTAGCTTTTACATTAATTAAAAAAACAATTATTAAGGATCAGCTTCTACACACGAAAAAGATAAATACCGCATAAACTGGTTGTTAAAGAAAATTTATCTGAACGAGAAAGTATAATAAAGTATAAATGCCACATAAACTGTTCGTTAAAGAAATTAATCTGAACGAGAAAGTATAACAGAATGCAGTTAAGCTGAGAACTGTAAAGCAAAGCACAGGCAATCCACTCTAAACAGCTGTAATAGCTTTTCTGTTACTGTTACAGCTCTCTAAAATCAGCTGTTATTTGTCGAACAGAAAAAGGACTAACAGGAAGTCCCTGTTAATGTAAGCTCTCATTTTGACAAGCTAGAAAACCAAATTAGCTTAACAGGAACTTTATCTCTTCGAAAATTACAAAAGTAAAGGTTGAATACGATCCCAAATGAATTATAATTTGGCAATTGCTGCAGTGTTATCAATTACATATATCATATAGTTAGGAGTAGGTAACACAGTAAGTTAATCTCCAGAGACAACTGATCCCCGCATGTATTATGCAGCCTCGGGTCAAATTTCACCAAGATAGCCAAAACAACAAGCCAAGTTACCAGAGTTAGGAGCCCTGGCCATGTCTTATGCGATCATTATTACCATTTCAACATTGTCTATATATGCGTAATGGCCAAGTCAGTGGAAATCTTCTGGTCAAGTTTCAGACCATTCCCCCCCCCCCNGGTGAGTTGAGAGAACCGAATGTTCAAAAAATATTACATTTCACCATTACAACAAACAATGCATGTTGTTGTTGTTGTTGCTGTGGAGACACGTGCGGCGGGAACGAACGGATTGGAACGGAACGAAACGGCAGCTGTGACAGCTTTTCACTAATTTCCCTTCAAGCAGCAGCCGGCCGCAGACTCCGTATTTTCTCAGTTTTCCTTTAGTTTTCTTAGTTTTCTCAGTCACCGGAGTCTCAGCTGCTGCTCCTGCTGCTGCCACTCAATCGTGACGAATTGAATTAATAACGGAACGTTTGCCGAACGAACAAGCGAGCGAACGAACGGGGGAAAGCTGCAAGCGCGGACAATAAGCGAGGAGGTGGAGGTGGGTGGGGGAGAAGGAGGATAAAAAGGTGAAGATTGAAGAGTGACGGTGAGTGGGGAGTGGGGAGGGGAGTGGGGAGTGGGGAGTGGGGAGTGGGGAGTGGGGAGTGGGGAGTGGGGAGGGAGACAACGCGAAAGATAAAAGCGAAACAGCTTTGACCCCTTGCAAGGAATTTGCAAACTTTGTTGCGCTCTCACTCTCTCTCTCTATCTCTCCACTGCACTTGCACTGAGAGAATTGTTTTGGAGTTGAATTTCAAATGAAAATAAATATGCTTATAAATGTGCAAGTATTCTCTGCACTCCTAGCATGTCCCTTTGATTTGTAACTCTGTAAAATAATAAGCAAATAAAAATAAATACCAGCAGATAAATGGCTTGCTTGTTAGCTAGTACTCATTAAATTCCATAAGATTTAGTATAGTATACTATATTTAATTTGTTAAATAAATAAATAAGGGATGTACATATCGACGCAGATTTGCGAAATTATCGTATGTCTTATGAAAAACCGTATGACTTACGATACTTTCGCAAATTTACGTCGATATGTTCATATTGAAAGAGAAAAGGCTTGATATAATATATCTACAAAAATATTGCGCCTAATATATTCTAAGCTTTGATATATCATAATTTAAATATAGAAAAATATCGCTTTTAACGTTTAAAATATCGATATTATCGAAGCACTACACCAATTTATAAGAATTGCAAACTAAACAGGCTCAGGCGACTTAGGAGTCGAAAAGTGCTTCGATATACCAAGCAGAATATCGATTTATCACGCTTATGTATATCGAAATGTTAAAATATCGATCTCTGTATATATCAACCGTCGCGTCAAATATCGAAAAAGTATTGAAAAATATTTTCTACCATCCCACTATGGGAAAAATACCGTTTTTTTGGCATAAATGCAAATTTTGATTTAATAAAAACATAAATTTGTATAAATTTTTCAACCTTGGCTAATTTCAAAAAATAAAAAAAACCGAAATTATGATTAATTATCTGCAAAATTTGAAGGCTCTATCTTTATGCAAAAAAACGGTCTTTTTTCCCATAGTGCATCCCTAGTTCGCTTCTTAAGTCTTTCGTATCCTTGTTGTGATATTTCTTGGTTTCTAGGCAACACCTTATTTTTTTAAATTAATAAAAATATAAAGAGCAAACAAATTTAAATAAATTATATCATATTATTTATAACATTTTTTTTCCCTGAGTAAAACAGAAGAATATTTTTTCAGACAAAATAAATCGGAAAGACTTTTATGTTGTAGAGACTTTTCAAATATTTCAGCTTAAAATATCTCAATTTTAAGATGTTAAATGTTAAATGTATATATATAATGTATATACGGAAATATAGTAGGGATATATAAGGATATATATGGATATATATGGAATATGTTTATGGATATTTATATATAAATGGATACTATATAGAATATTAATATATATATTAGTTTACTAATGAGCCCTCTCTGAATCCTAAACTTTGTCAGAATCAAGTTAATAATATCAGATTTTCTTAATCCAAGTAACAAATTCTTGACTTTTTAAATAACTTTTAAATTTAATCCCGATATTCCCTAATTCTTGTGTATCCCTTTAACAAACATTTTGTAAGTCACAATTTAAAATAATTTAAGCCATCCCAATATTAGTTTTCCCAAGCCTGCATTTTGGGCCACGCCCTGAGTGTGCCGCGCAACTTGGCGACTTCTCCCTAACTGTATGTGTACGTGCGTGGTGGAGTATCTTACGGATTGGATCGTATCGGATTGGGAACGCGTAGATGGCAATGCCACAAGGATGGCTTGAGCTAATGCCAACATTCAGCGACGGCAATGGCGACGTGACTGCGATCGTTTTTTTTTCTTTTTTATTTTCTGATTTTCTGGCCACTTGGAAACTGGGGCTGGCGTCTTTTTTTTTCAGGGAGTGTGAGCTGTGTGTGTGTGTGCTCACAGTTTGCAGTTAAAGTGGGTGAAGTCAAGGTGAGTCACGCGGCCTACGAGCATAACTGGCAATCACAAATAGCAGCAGCAGCAGCAGCAGCAGCAAAAAATAATAATATAGCCACACCAATTATTGCAAATTTAAATGCAATCCAGACAAGCATACACCGTAAAAGAAAACTATTTTCTAGGATTTTTCCCAAGTGGCCTTCTTTGGTTTTTTAGCATTTTTTTAATGGGTTTTTTAAGCAACTTATAATAATAATAAAATCACAATATTTTCTTTGCATTCTTATGTTTCTTTTAAGTAAAAACAAATTAATAAAAACCACTCTGTAGTTTTATATTTCAGTGTAGCTCAGGTGGCATGTGAATTCCAAATGAAGTAGAAAGTTCTCAGTGTTAAGCTCGGGAGTCGAAAACGTAGTTCATTGGAATGCCAATGGGCGCTTTCTTGGCCATTTATTTAGCCATCTCGGCCTGTCTCTCTCTTCTCTCTTTTGTTTCTTCTTCTATTTCCAGGTGGTAGGTAGCATTACCTATTCAGAATGCGATTCTACGAAACAAAAATGGGAATGGCTTTTGTTTTTCCAATCCCTGCGATTTATTTCTTCTGGGAGTGGGAACCAAGGCGAAATATGTAAATATTAACATAGAAAACAAAAAAGTACATAAATAAATGCAAAGAGAAAGATTTATTGAGTATTTAAAAGAATTTGTATTCTACTGGTAATTTTATACAATTTATTTAGGCTTCTACTTTAAGTTGCATAAAAATATCATTAATTATAAAGGATTTACTGAAGCGGTCGCTAATCCAATTAATACAATTAACATTCATAAAGAATTTACTTTAATAATAATACAAATAATATGTATAATAATGCACTTTAATTATATGTTAGCTTATTAATAAATAAATAAATAAAAGTGCACTTTATTTATTTAATAAAATTCGTATTTCTAGTTCCTTTTGTATATGGTTTAAAACATTTAAACAATTTTCCTGAGATTTTCTTGATGGAAATCTTTAAATTAATACTAGAAAGGAGACTGACCTCAGATACAACATAATCTATAGCCTTAACTTTACAAATAAAATAATTCAAAGTAATTTGTCAGATATTGACTATATAGGCGTGCTTTTCTGTTACTATTTTTCATTTTCAAAGCATTACTTTTCCAATTCAAGGTGTTCTGTTTATCGCTTACTTTCCGTCATCGTTTTGTCATCAAAATATTACATTTCTTATAGTTTTTACATCTAAAATAAAGGATTTAGTTATTTTATAAGCAAACAGCATGTTAAAATCCCTTATTCTTTTTTTAAATTAAAATTAATTAAAAAAGAAGTCCGAAATTTGCTTATTTTTCACTCAGAAGGTCTGTCAGCTTTAAGAGTGTTAATTTCAATGGTCTTATTGACATTTTTACCTGCACTTTCACCATTTAAATAATGAAATTAAACAGGTTTATTTATAGAAACCTTTTTCAACTCTTCTTAAATATAATTAATAACTATCTTTTAATTTAAGTAATTTTACCGCTCCAGCAATTATTAACCAACCTTGGCAATCATTATTTATTGACTCTTATTACACTTTAACAAAACGTAAGTTGCTGTTCGAGCAAATATTTTATTAAGCTTAAATTTAAGTCAAGAAAATAATTTAAAAATAAGAAAAAAACCAAAATCTGTTGAAACCATCATTTTTTTTGTATTTATTCCAAGGCAACATTAAAATGTTTATTCACATCATTTAAAGAGCTGAGCATTCCCACAATTTCCCAAAAAAAATACAAGAAATAAAAGTTAATTTCCACTGAGATTAGCATATTTAATTGAAATTTTGCAACTTTTTTTTGTATCTGCCGACAAACTGCAGCAGGAAATTACCTCAAAAGGTAAACAAAAAAGAAAACAAACAAAGCAAGCAAAAAACCACAAAAACCAAAAAAAAAAAGAAAAAACCTAAAAAAAGCGAATTTTGCCCACGCAGCGGTAAAGCAGTGTGACATCGGTGGTGGTTCAAGGCTGCAGCGCGCATGCAGTGCCAAGCAGTGCGCGTTCCATGCCAATTGGCAGTCGAAGCCAGATGGGTGTGTGACACACACACACATTACACACACTGTGTGTAATCCGTACAATGCCAATTGGGAAATGCTGCGATGGAAAGGGCCGCCCGTGCACGAGAGGAAATTTAATTTAAGAGGCATTGGCCATAAATCGCAGTTAATAAAGAAGCCGAAGAGGCACAGGCACAATGAGAGGCGGAGAGAGGGAGGAGGAGAAACCAAAGATTTGTCCTACTTTCTTCCAAGAGTAAGCAGCGGCAGCGACAGCGACGCCAGGTAGTGGCAGCGGCAGCGGCAGAGGCAGCACAGCATTCTTTTTTCTTTTTTTTTCGTTGTCTACCTTTTGTCATTTGCTTTGTTTTCTTCAGTCTCCCATTTTCCCTCTTCTAATTCATTTCAATGACGTCTTACGAAAAAAAATGCAAGCAGTCAGAGAAAGTTCTGATAAGACTGCTTAATCCAAGGCGACTTATCGATCGCGGTTTGTTATCGTCAAGCAAGCAGAATTTTGAGAAGTTTAAAGAGAGAAAAGGGAAAAATGTATGCTTTTTTGATTGCTTAACGTTAACAATAATATAATAATAATAATAATTATTATTCAAATAACATTTATAATGTGAAAATTAAAAATTTAACAAATTGAAATTTATTTGGTTTAACTTTAAATACTTTTTTAATATAAATATTAATTTTTGTGCTAATTTTTAATGTTTTTTATGAAAAGTGCTCTCTTTATTTCATGGAATTCTATAATACTGACATAAGCATGCTTTCAGTCTTTGCTTTGCACTGCTTAACCGCATTTCTGCCTCCATGATTGCCCGCATTGCTCTGTCAAAAGGTCGATCTAAGAAATGCTTGATTGTAGATTCTGTGCAAGCAGCAAATAAAAAATCAAAGCCCAACTTAACCCACTAAGGGCCTGGTTTGCTCGTCACACTTGCAACATTATCGGGAGCTTAACAGCCCCCTGTTAGGCATTCTTGTTGGGTTAAATTACAGTAGCGTAATCAACAGATTTAACGATCAGTTTATCTGGCATTTATCTTTATCGGTCAGTTAGCTATCAGGAGCTTTAACAGTGTGGATAAAAATATTTATATCAACTTAAGAAAATGTGATGTATATATAAAACATAGAAAATTACTTTAATATATTTATTAATTATATTAAATATTATTTTTATTTGTGTTTCATGTTTTTCTTATATTATTTGTAAATCTTAAAACATTATAGATCTTCAAATAAATTACAGTCCTTACTAGTGAGAATTAATAGGTTAATAAACATGATGATATGATGATAGTTTGCTGTTTGGAGGGTTAAAGCCATTTTCAGTCCCAAGCCATCATTGTTGTTGTGCTGCTGTGGCATTTGGCCAAAATGGCAACAACATTTTATTTAACATTCCTGCTTGCTGCTGGCTTTGGTTTATTATTTTTTCCTTTTTTTTCTTCGTGAGGTGAACCTGTTGCGATTCGCAACTTGCGAATGATTGCCAAATGGACAGCCAGTTAAAAACACAGAAAAATGACACAAGAAATGATAGAAAACAGCTAAAAAGCATAGATATTCGACGATTTTCCAAGCTACTAAAGCTGATTAATATAGGTTTTATTATTTTGTTAAAGATTTTTGCCTTAGTCTTAGTTTATTCTTTATAATAATTAAGATTAAAGTTTTTGTTTTCACGAGTAAATAATATTAAGCTTCTAATTTTTCTCTGCACTTTAGGAAAAAAATATTAAAGAATGTTTTTCAACGTTTTTCGGTTGAAAAGCAATATTTAAAGATTTTAAAATGCATTTATTTTACTTAGAATAAAGGTTTAACCTCGCTTCTTGCGACTAGAAGGCAAAGAAATATTCCAAAAAATAATACAGCTAATAATTACAATGAAAAGATTTTTTCCAACGGATTGTGCAAAAAAATAAAAACAAAAAAATAACATAAACAAGGGAAGGAAAAAATAGCCAACAAAACTCAGCCTCTAATGGGCCCCCACAAGAGTCAGATAAGCAGAGAAAAAAAACTATATACATATAGAAAAAAAAAAAAAAACTAGANAGCCGAAAAGGCAAAAGCAGCAGACAACTGAAAGTTGTTGCGTTTGTTTCCAAGCCAAGCGGGTTTTGTTGTTGTCGCCTGCAATCACTTTTTTGGCGCAAAATGCTGCTGCGAGAAACTCCAGACTTCAGACCATTACTACTTATTGCCATTGCTATAATTGGAATGCCAGGCCCACACACACACACATGGGGGGGAAGCCACGATTGTGGTCAAAACAATAGTTGGGGGTCTTCAAAAAATATTAAATTAAATATATTGATAACTAAAACCTTTGAGAAAATGAGAAATTTTAACGTATTTATGGTTTTCCTCCCTGTTAAAGTTTTAGATATTTAACTGGCCGAAAAAGGGTATCCACATAAACCTATCGTAAAAGCAAATCGGTTTTCGTGACGGCTGTAATTTATCTGAACGAAAAACAATAACAGAGTGCTGTTAAATGCAAGCCCAGGGTTGCATTTGCTTTCTTTGGTTTTCTCATTTAATTTGATTTTCAACTTCAACAAAAGCTACAAATATTTAAAAATTCAAGAATTTTTTTATGAATCCAAAATTAAAAATATTAATTTATATTTTTTATGTTTTGTGTGTGTTGTTTTCTAAATCTAAAAACCTAATATTTTACCCTCATCTGTAATTGTGCATATCTTACTCTGAGAGTTTGAACCTTAAGCTATAGAGCGGGCAAAACTTAGAAAATGAAACTAACCCACAACAATCGCAGCATAAACTCTAAATTACTCAATACTCTTGTTTTTTTTTTAAGCCATGGGCGCCCAACGCCAACCCATGGCAGCCACAATAATGATTTTGAATCCCTTTGGGAAACGGACACACACACACGCCCTGCGAACACAACAAATAAATAGCAAACTAACAACAATAAACTACTAACAAGCAGAGACACTTTGGGCTCAAACCTTGGACCAAAAAGATATAGTATACAAAAAAAGAAATACCCTTTACAAAATGCCCAAAAAGCTTTGGGTTTTTTGTTTCGGACTCCACGGCCGCAATTCAGAGATCTCGGACTTAGGAACCACCCATTGTTCCTAAGTACATATATGCTTATGTTGTATCATAATTTAGTATTTTGTCTTGGCTTGGATTTACAGATAATTTAATTAATTATAGTACTTATCTTGAAGCAAAGAACGGCCAGGGAGAAGTTTTGGTTATAACTTTTTAAAAACAAAAGACAAAGCCTAGATTCTCCCACAGTTTAGAAGCTAATAGAGCTTCAAAAGCGTTCTTTTGTTTTAAAGAATATTATAATATAAATATATATTTCTTGTACCTTTAGTAAGAGCATTGAAAAATCATTGTTTCCAACAAAATTTCCTTTACTATCTCATTGTCACATGCCAGGTTGGGTTAATTCTCATCAGGCAAGACAACAAAAGGCCAAAAAAAAGAAAGACTCATTTCACAAACAAATTTATACACGCCACTAAACACAGTTGGTACAAAAAAACAAGAGGGAAATAATAATAATAAAGAAAAGCAACAGAAACAGACATTTTGGCATAAAAACAGATGCAAATTAAAAGCACAACAGCGGGGCGGCACAGGAGAAGAGATGACGGGAAGACTGACAAAATTGAAGACAGAAGACTGCAGAATTGAGATGACAAAGAAACAGTAAAATAACGAATTTGGCACTGACAAAAAAAAGTGCAAAAATATGATTTTAGAGCTGGTTTTTAAAAGGTTTTCCAAAATGCAACATTAAATATTTTAAATAACAATTTTTACAATTTGTTTTTTATTTATTTAAAACGTTTTCTGGTCTCTCTGTTAAAATTTCTCGAACAGATAAAGTCCCAGCTAAGAAAGTTAGGATTTTTAGCATGTTCATGTGAGAGTTAACATTAACAGGGACCCGAACTCCCAGTTAAGTCTTAACATCTGATTTGAGAAAGCCAACAGCCTGAGCTTTACAGCACAATTTTGGTGCTTAGCAGCACTCTGTTAGTGTTTATCGTTCGGTTAAATCCAATTTGAGTTTACGAAAAGTTTAACTGGTATTTTCCTTTTTTTTTTAATAGATATATAGGAATTTAACTGGTAGAAAAGGAAAAGGTCATTGCAATGGTAAGTTTATCGAATTTCCATTATAAAATAAACTAAAATAGATTAAAAACAATTTATTTCTTGAATCACTACAACAATCACAAAAGAAAATTATAAATTAAATTCACAAAAATCATAACAGATAATTATATATTAAATTCACTTATTTTATAAATTCAAACTAAATTCACTTAATTTATAATTTTATGTTGTGATTTTTTTAGTGCTTCTCTTTTAAATGGAAGCTAATATTTATAGCTATCAATGCATTAAGTATAATATTACTACATAATAATGTTGAATTTATCACTAATAAATAAATAATGACCTTGTCAGGTCTCGAAATATATGTATTTTTTTAACAGTGTGACAAAACTTTTGTTTTCTTTCTGTTAGGCGGGCCACATACATATTTTTACAGTCAAGCGCCCCAGGTAAAAGCAACAACAACAACAACAACTTGGCCAACAGCCACCATAACAACAATTACAACAAACAACAACAACAACAACAACAACAAGAGCGAGCTGCAAAAGTAAGTTACTAAGTCAACATTGGCCTGTAACGGGACGCACTTTCACTTTTAGATTTTATTATTCCGTCAGTTTTGTTTTTTTTTTTTTTGTTGAGATGCTGCCGCCTTTTTGCCCCCCAAAAAAAGGGGGCGTGAAGCAGACTGGCCTTATAATTTTCTGCCTAATATTATAGCATGTAATATATGTATTAATTAATTAGGATTTTTGAAGAAAACTCAAGAAAGATTAACTTAAATAATGGTAATAAATAATATAACAAGACCGCTTGCCACTTAAGCGACACATAATACTTTAAATGCTGTTTTTTTTTCGATCGACAACAAAATTAATTAATTACCTAATTAAAGCATAACAGGGCAGTGGCATTATCCGCTGCAGATCGATATATATATATATGGATTGTGAGTGCTACAACATATGTAGTTTTTTTTTTTTATTATGCAATCCACAGCAATTGGCAACATGACAAAAAGCAACCGTTACTGTTTTTAACGACGCTTTTACTTTTCTTTTATTAATTATGGCTGGCCCAGCGATTATGACAGCGCGATTGAAAAGCCATTTAAGCCAAGCTACCAGACAAAAAAAAAAAAACAAAAAAGAAAAGAAAACACGAAACGTAGAAAACCAGAAACTAAGAAACCAAGAAATCTTTAACTAACTTAATACCGTGGAGCGAACAGACAGACAAATTATTGCCCTTTTACGAATCTCCACACAGTTGCAGGTATATTTAAAAGACAATCAATACAGAGTAAAAATAATAATCAATGTGTTAAATTAGTCTCCAAAAGTGTATTAATAGATATTAAAAGAAAAGATTTCATCCCTACGAAATTTCTACCTAAAAACAAGCTATTAGCTTTCATGAGTTGAATATTTCTTTAATTTAATCACACTTTATAAATATATATTTCTTGCAGAACAAATATTAGTTCATGTATTTATCAAAGTGTTAACTACATAAGATAAAATATAGTAAGCCATATTTTCTGCTTTGAATGAATAGCTATTCTTACATTTTCAAAGTATATATTTCTTTAGAATTAATAAAATATTGTTAATCAACAGTAGTGTAAACGGAAATATTACTCAGCAAATATATACTAATATTATTAACTGAATTGGTGTATCATCTTTATAATGTAAATTCTTGAATAATACTTTTCTTTAGGTGCAGTAAGTGCCCCGATAGGAATCCAGGAAGATATCTGTTTATTGTCTTTAAAATGTCGAAACAATGCACTTCATTTTTAGCCCCTGGCAACAAGGAGGGGCTCTAATGGTTTCTACTTGCTCTCTTTGGATCTTTAAACCTTTTAGAGTCACTTTTTATCCTCACTATTAAAGTTCCTGTTAGCTATCTGTATGGAAAATATAAACCCCAGATTAATTTGTTTACCCTTCTATATTTTATCCCAACGAGAAAGTCTAACAGAGACCTCATAAGCACCTTATACTGATGTTAAGTGCAAAAACAAACAATACACTCCAATAAAAACAGCTGTTAAGCCTTCTCTTCTTATTTAGTTTACTATCTGAAGTCGGATGTATTTTTTTTATCGAGTCGAAAAAGACTTGACAGGCAGGGCGTCCAGGTGCCTGTTATAATTTTAGTTTTTAAATTTTCACGATAAAAATCAATGTTTTTTTTTTAAGAAGTACTTTTTGTGACTATTATTAGAAGTCCTAGAATTGTAGCGTTATGAATTCCTTTAATTATAAAATACAAATACAAATAAAAGAAAGATAAACAAGAAAAAAACAACGTTTTTTAGGTAGGTAGGACTTTATCTGTTCGCAAAATTTTAACGCAGGGGTTAAAGCAGATCCTTAAACAAGAAAATTGGAGAATGTGCTCTCTTATCAAACAAATATGTTTTATTTTTGAGGAGTTTCTGGATATTTATTATAAGTATTTATTATTGTTATTATTATTATATTTAATATATTTATTATGTTTATTATATTTATTATATTTATTATTTATTATATTTATTATATTTATTATATTTATTATATTCATTATATTTATTATATTTATTATATTTA
>JAEIIU010048465.1:0-31843 GCA_018874675.1 Drosophila baimaii | reverse complement strand
GGGGGGGGACTACTGCCCTTCCTGTGGTGGCAGCAACACGTGCATCAAAACTTTACCGTCTCCAAACACGAAATTAGTGCGCACGCTTATGCTGATCAGATAGCCACTGAAAGCACGACGACCCTGGTTAAAATTGGACATCGACTGTTGGCGCAGCTCAACTTCAGCTCGTTATCCTTTCAAGGGATCCTACTGATCAACGCCACCTTGATCATCGCCGCCCTTCTAATACGGTGGTGCACGCACCGCCGGACGCACCTGCTGTGGGTGCTGCTGGGATTGGACCTCATTTTCGTGCTGTACTTCGTCAGCCTCTACGGCATGTACGCCCTCTCAATGCCATACCGTGAGGCCATCGTATTGGATGGTTACGAGCGTTACATGTCGAGCGTTGTCATTTTGAACCTTTTCATTGCGGCGATGGCGCTAGTCCGGGCGATGGATGGCGCGTTATTCGAACAGCGGGTTGAAAAACGGGACCTGCGTAGTTTTGCGTCGGTCTTCACGAAAAAATTATACCAAATGTCAACGTTCATCCTGCTGATTTTTGCCATTATCATGATGTTGTCCGAAATTAACGGCACCCAGTTCACCAATCGCTATAACCGTAATACGGTGCCGCGTCAATTGAGCCGAATCGCACGGCCGTGGACCCATTACAACCACACCAAAATTTTGGTCGTTGATCCCCACGCGGGTGACGTGGCGGACTATTACGTGGGCTTTGTCGCTCGTTACTACTTTTTCACCGACCAAGCCGTCGGACGCGAGAACTTCATGGAAACCCCACGGCAATTCGGTAAAACCATTCGGCAGTATCAATACGTTGCAATTCCTGAGTATCACCACACTTTCACGGTGATGATGCGTCACGTTTATCATCAAGCCAACGTTCGGACCGGTTTCTTTAAGGTCACGCCGACCGGGCTACAAAGAATTAAAAATTATAATAAAGACTAACCGTTGGTTGATTTGTAGGCGTTAGATAGATTGTACTCTTCATCAGTAAGTTAAAATCCATTCATTGGACTTTTGTAGAAGCAATGCATAAATTTAGGTAATATATAGCAAATAGAAGCCCTTAAGCAAAGTTCAGTGTTTTTGTTTAAGGGCCTCTGCTTGCTAATTGATAAATATCGTCTAATTTGGACAATGCTATTGAACCCTTACAGGTGGCATCAGTTCCTATAGCCAAGCAAAGCCACTAGGGTATACCCTAGTGGCCTTTTTGAATTTTAATTTCTATTCATCTAATAATGGTTGTGTTTTTAACCACCATGATTTATTGTTTTCAAAAATCATAAATAGCACTGAATCATTCAGCAAGACTTGATAACTACCATCAGATTTATCAACTTTTATATCGCTAGAATCAATTTTTAAATTATTATTTGATATTACACTTGAAATACAATTTTTTATTTTCTTTGAAATCTGATTTTCAGAAGATTTATTTAGTACATTACTAATGTTAGAATGGACTACCCCATACAGTAGTCCTTTAACATATGGATTTTCGAAAATAGTATCTGCCAAAACGGATTCTTCATTGTCTTCTAATATGAAATACAAACTATATAAATGTAAGTATATATAGTTTAAATATTGTCCAAGAACTATTAGGTTTATTACGCTAGGTGATTCCTTATCGTCAGTGAAGTCAATTGGTAAATTATATTTACCACTGATATCAGTTGTGTATCTAAATTCATCACTTTTTGGACTTAATTTATCAATAGACTCTATAATATCAAAAAATTTTTCCTGTAAAACGTTGAGACCATTCTCTTCTAATAACTTTTTAAATGAGTTACTCAATTCAGTCAAATAATGGCTCTCTTTATTACCAATACTAAATTTACTTCCTGTAGCGATTGATACGTTAGTGATCTCATCTTTTAAACTTAGTTCTATATAGTGCCTTGCAAGAAATAATGCTGGCATTAAAAAAGATTCTGAATCGTTACCCGATCCAGCAATTATAAGCTTAAAAGCTTTAAAATATCCCTCTTCATATGAGTATTGATAATCATCATGCTCCTGGCCGATAGTGGCGTTGTAGTTAGTAGCTTCACTATAACTTGTGAGCGGATTTCTTTTATCCGATGATTCCTCAGGAATGGCTGATAAACTTTTTGCAAGATGACTTTTATCATTTTCATCAAAGGGATATTGAAGCTTGTAAGCAAAATCTATAATATCTTTTTCCCAATTATATTTAATCTGTTTTTTAGTGTATTCCATGTCTACGCCTCCATGCGTTAGTTTTTTAATATTGTCCATGTAATAAGCAAACAATACTAATTATAAATCTGATTTTTAATTAAAATTGATAGAAAATTTTTCCAACTTCATAATTCAGTCTTGTGGGCTTGGTTGATCTTGATTTTCTATGTATAATTAGGGCCTGTAGAGAAGTTAAGGCGGTGGCTATTTCCGACCGGGGGTGGTGCTTATGGTGTTAAACCTTTAAAGCCCATAAATCCTAACGAAAGGAGTAGCCTAAGTGTCCGTTGCGGACGCTTTACAATTAATGCTGGCTTTCGGTACCTTTATCGTGGCCTTAATCGCATTAATTGTTGAGCTGATTAAAAGTCAGCAAAAAAAATAATCCGTCTTAGCTTTTGGCAGGGCTAACGGATTATTTAATCTATTATTAAACTTTGCCACCGTCTTAAGCGGCTCTACACGGGAAGTCCTGTTCCAGCGGGGCTTCCTTTTTCTGTATACATTATAGCATGACTATAACTGACTTTCGAATATTTTTAATCAGCTTTCTAGCAGTTTAAGGGAACACACGTTTGCTTTATGTGCTAAAATACAGGTAAAAGCTAACGGAAGTGATCTAAATGTTTTTTGATAATGAACCGCATGGCGTATTCTTCTTAATCGATAACAAAAGCTTCTATGCCAGTTGCGAAGCCGTTGCCCGGGGGCTCAATCCCTTAAAAGTCTCATTAGTTGTCCTTAGTGAGGCTAAAAACACTAATGGTGGCCTAATTTTGGCTACTTCACCTGAAGCCAAGCAATTATTTCATATTAAAGCCAATGTCTCACGTAAACGTGATTTACCTAAGGATCCGCGCCTGTGGGTTGTCCCACCACGCATGAACCTCTATATCGAACGTAACTTGCAAATTAACCAAATCTTCCACCAGTTTACGACTGAAAAAGAAGTTTGGCCGTATTCAATTGACGAAAGTATTTTGGATATGACCCATTCATGGCGGCTTTTTGGGCAGTCTGTCCGTGAAGTAGCAAGGTTGATTCAAACTACGGTGCGGCAAAAATTAGGCTTATACACCACCGTTGGCATTGGTGATAATCCGACCCAAGCTAAGCTTGCCCTTGATGTGTATGCTAAGCATTCCGCTGACTTTATTGGTGAAATTCATTATGAGACTGTCCCACAAAAGATCTGGACGATCAATGACTTAACTGCTGTCTGGGGGATCGGTGAACGAACAGCTAAACGGCTAAACCACCTAGCTATTCACAACATGTACGAGTTAGCCCATGCCAATCCTTATTTGTTGAAACAAGCAATGGGAATTATTGGGACACAATTGTTTGCCACGGCTTGGGGAATTGATCGAGCACAGGTTACGGAACCCGCTAAAGTCAAATCAGCAAGTCTAGGCAATTCACAAGTATTGCCACGGGACTATCTTAACCAAGCAGAAATTGAAACGGTCATTAAAGAAATTGGTGAACAAGTGGCTGCTCGGCTACGACACCACCATAAAATGGCGGGGTGTCTGTCGCTAAGCATTGGCTTTTCTTACGCTGCGGCCGCAGCCGATGGCCGCGGTGGCTTTCATCAGGCTTTAAAAATTGAACCAACCAATGATAACCAAGTTTTAACGCGACAACTATTATGGTTGTTCCGCAAAAACTGGGACGGTCAAGCTGTCCGAAATATTGGGGTTTATAGCAGCAAATTAAGTGCCAACACCGGCCAACAGCTTAGCTTATTTGAGCCGGCAACTACCCAGATTAAGGCTAGTCGGTTAAACCAAGTGATTGATGAAATTCATCGTCGCTTTGGCTTCACGAAGTTAGTTTATGCCACCAGCTTGTTAAGGGGCGGTACGGCTATTGAGCGTGCTTCACTCGTCGGTGGTCATAATGGGGGCAATAGCTATGAATAACGATGTAGAAATTATTATGGGACGGTTAACCTTGCTGTTTAAGCGCCAGTCACGCACCCGCTACTGGTTGATGATCGCTAACGATCCTTACGATCAGACCTATAATGTATTTTTTAACAGCCAACGGGCTAACGAGCGCTTGCAATCCGTTCCTTTACATAAATTAGCACACTATGATTTAGCTGATTTAGAGACGCTACTAAAAGCTTTGCGACAAAAGATTAAACTAACGATTGAATTTGTTGGCTTTACTGGTGAACGCTGGCCTAAAAGTCAAAAGTTAATTCAACGAAAGCGGGTGCCCCTTGAATAGCCAAGACTTTGACTTAGATACGGTTAAGCATTTCTTTGAACATGATTATCACGACCGGGGCATGATGAAATGGCAGGGGTTCTATTTGTCCGATCATACCGCCGCGCTAAATCAACAAAACCAGCAGTTGAATGCAGTCTATGTCCCACGACCGCAGCAATCCTTAGCGGAACTGACGCAAGTGTTGGCCGACGCGTATCAAAGTCAACAACTGGTAACGATTCAGCTAAAAACGGTTGACCAAAATAACCACCATTTGCCGGATATAACAACTTTGATTCATGGCTACAATGCTAATGATATCGTAATTGATTCTGATTGTTTTGTCCCACTGCAAGAAATTCGCAATGTGGCATACAAAAAGACGGAGAAGCTATAAAGATTAGCTCTCCATCTTTTCTTAACGCTTTATTTGCTGTTGTTTATCTTGTCTTGGCTGTGTGATCTTTGGATTTTGTCTCACAAAATCTTGCAACTGTTTTTGAGTTCGATTACTTATTTCTTGGTGAACATCATTTAACTGGTTTTTTAGTTCTGATTTTTGTTGGGGATCAGTCGCTTGCTTAATTTGTTGTTGCAAGCCTTGATAGGACTTATTAAGTGATTGGGCTGATAGTTGTTTCAAGTTATCACTAGTGTCGTTCTTAAAATTAATATCAGATAAACGGTATTTAGCTAAATACTCTGGGGTCAAAGGGCGATTTTGAACATAATCTGTAATCGCAAAGGCACTGTCAGCAATGACTTGTTTCTGATTATCTGTGAGTTTTTGCTGGCTCCCTTTCAGAATTTGTTGGGTTTCTGGAACAATAGTGATAGCACCCAGTGCCTGCGTGACAATGTTGTTGTAAGCGTCAGTATCAGTCAGTTTCAAAGTAATCACGTCTGGACGGTTAAGTAAGTCAAAGTAAGTCGTTAAGACATTGTGATCGTCGGATCGTATACCATACAAGGTACTACTGGTCATGCGACCGTCTGGGAACAGGTACATTGCGTCACTAAGATCATCAGTAAAGTGTTCGGCAGTATCTTCGACAAATTGGTCAAGAACGCTAGGATTGTACATTGGATAGTTCATTTCATAGTCTCCTTTGCTTTACTAATCTCACCCGTTGTTTAGGTTTACTTTTGGCTTTGTAAAAGTGAACCTAAATGACGGGTTCACCAACTGGAACGTAGTGTAAGGCGGTAGGTAAGGTCTAATCAAAGTCAAAACTTAATTTATGGCCGTCAAGCTTTAACTTAGCGTCAAACGACTTCCCTTTTTTGCTTTTAAACCCCTTCAATTTGCTGGTTTCTCCTTTAGTGACCAACGCTTTAATCGCTGTCTTACCGAGGGTCTTACTGCTCCATTTCTTGGGCAAGGTAAAGTCTTCCCCTTGCTTGGGCTTTACAATGTAAAACTTTGGTTTGTTTAACACAGTGGCTTGCGGGGTTTCTAAGAATACTTCGGCAGTTTTTTGTGCCTGCTGCTGGTGGTCAATTTGTTGTTTGATCGCCGCATTTCCTGCTAATTGGGTCGGTACATCAGCAATTAATTTAGTTACAAACTTCCTAATTTGACTTAAAAAGTTAGCTGGGGTGCGTTCTTCGGTACTGATTTGTTGTAACGCTTTTTCCCATTTAGCTGTCATTTCCGGACTAGTCAGCAATGGCTCGAGTTCAACCGCTTTACATAAAGTAATTCCGGCTTCACTGACGTGCAGCTTATTCTTTTCAGTAACTAGATAGCCGCGTTTCTTCAACACCTCGAGCACGTTCGCCCGGGTCGCACTTGTCCCAATGCCTTGTACATCTTTGAGAATTGCTTGGGCTTCTTCATCATCAAGCGTTTTACCGGCCGTTTTCATCGCCGTAATTAAGGTACCTTCGGTAAAGGGTACCGGTGGTGTTGTTTCTTTTTGCGGCGTTTTCAGGTTGGCTTGGACTTGATCGCCTTGGTGAACCAGCGGTAAAGTTGCTGCCTCTTGCTGGTCGGCTTTGTTTTCATCAAATAAAGCCTTCCAACCTGGCTTAGTTGGCACCTTCCCGGTTGCTTTAAAATTAGCGTCGCCAACTTGGGTAATAATGGTGGTTTCCTCATATTCGTAAGGATCAGCAAACATCGCTAACGTGGTTCGTAACACCAAATCATAGACTTGTTGCTGTATTTTGGGCAAACCAGCTAACTTTTCTTTCGTCGGCACAACTTTAGTCATGATAATGGCATAATGTTCTTCGACCTTTTTACCGTTGACGTAACGTTTATTTGGGGTGGTATTCGGTAAAGAGACGGGTTGAGAGACTAAACCCAGATACTTCGTCAGATTAGCCACTAAATACTCAAATTCTTCATTAGTGATATAAGCACAATCGGTTCGTGGATAACTAAGTAGTTTGTCTTCGTATAAACTTTGAATGGCCGCTAAGGTTTGACTAGCACTGGCGTGATAACGTTTATTCATGGCACTTTGCAGACTTGATAGCGAAAATAGTTGTGGACTGGCACTCTTTTTAGCCTGTTTTTGGACGTCCTTGATTAAACCGTCCTGCGAGCCTTTCTGAACGTGTTTAGCCTGCATGAATGTCATTAGCCCTGATTCGTCTTTAAACCGCTGATAAGGGTCTAATTTTGCCTCGAATTTTTTCTGATTAGCTAAAATTTCCGCATTCAGTTCAAAATAAGGTTCTGGCTTAAAGTTTTTGATGAGTTGATCTCTTTGATAGACCATATACAGAGTTGGCGTCTGCACGCGACCAATCGAGTACACCCCACGCACCCCGTTTTGTCTCAATAATAAAGTATATAAAGGACTGCCATTCATGCCAATTAACCAGTCACTAATTTGACGAGTTTGGGCTTCTTTATAAGCCAAATAGTCTTTATGCCAATCACCAAGATTTTTGAATCCGGTAATAATCGCATCTTTTTCCAAACTATTCAACCATAGCCGTTTAATGGTCTTCTTTTTAACATCAATATGGGCTTGGTTCATGATCGACCAAGCGATATTGGAACCCTCGCGGCCACTATCAGTAGCAACAACAATCGTATCGGCTTTAGTTAATAAGTCTTTGACAACTTTAAACTGATCTTTCTTGCTGTTGGCGACAACAAACTTGTAATGGTCGGGGAAAATCGGTAGATTAGATAATGCCCATTGTTGGTATTTCTGATCATATTTCTCTGGTGTTGCTAATTCAACTAAGTGTCCGAGTGCATATGTGACGACAGCATTATCGGGTAGAACAGGGTCACTAACCGTATAGTAACCCTGTTTTTTTGTACTTTTCTGAAATGCTTCAACGTATGACCGTGCCTGGTCTGGTTTTTCAGCTAAGATAACAGTGGTCATGTTCGTTCACTCCTTATGATTCAGCTTTTGTTTTAATTCTGCTTTCCCCTGATTGGTACAATCCAACCAAGTTTGTTTTCTAAGTGCTTGGCTATCTTCTTGTTTGACCATTTCATAAGCTTGCAGACGAGCGTTTAAGCACTCTTTGTAAGCCCTGTGTTCACTTTTAGCACCAGTTTTCAGCACCATAACTATGCAAGTGCCGCCAAGTAATGCAATGATTATTCCGAACCATTGAGAATCTAAAACCTCATATAAAACTAGTAATACCATCATTGTAATGACAAACCATTCTAGCAACCGGTAGAGATAGCAAAGGATTAAGTGTTCAATTGGGTTACTTTTAGAAACGTTGATATGTGATTCAATTCGCCATTTCATGTTTATTTTTTCTCGCCATTTCATTTAAGCACTCTCCTCCAGCTAATGTTTCATTCTGTTTTTGAGCATTCTCATAGTCCCTGTTAGGCCACCTTTAGTAGCGCCGGTTGAGCTCCAGAAATCTTCGATAGCTTTCGGTGTATGCAACACCAGCCAACCCATACCAATAGATAAAGCGAATGCACCAATTCCATTACTACCCCAATGAGTAACTCCCCAAACGCATAAGGTCATTGATAAAACTTGCGATAGCATGGACGCATTTAGGTAGATTAATTTTTTCCACCATGTGCCACTATAATCCCACGTCTCGGTTGCAATACTGATGGCTGCAAAGGGAATAGTTAAATAAAACCAGGCAATATCTGCCATAAAGATACACATTTTAAAGAAGAAGAACACAGTCACAATCGCAAAGAAACCTAGTAATATTAGTGACATAACCGATCCAATAGCTAACGTGCCGGCTATGTTTTTCGAACCCGTAATCGTTGAAGCTGTATACTTGCTGTTCATTGAAAACATGAATTTGCCTAATGGAAAGACAATTGCCTTCAGTAAAAAGCCTTGTAAAAAGACCATAACAGGAATTGCCGCTGCTGATTTAAGACTGTCCATCAAAATGTTCGCCCACGTCACATCAGTGCTTTCATCAGCCTCTTTTAGCAAAGTGGCAATAATTCTCCCCAGGACAACCACAACTACTAAGGAAGTCGCAAAAGTAAGAAAGATTGCATACCATTGATCTAGGACGGATTCATGTTGACCTATTTGATCAAAAATGGCTCTGCACCACGAGGTCATACCGTTCATAATTCCTGTAAAAAGGCCTTTAAGCCATTCATTGATTGCGTCCTTAACTTTATCGCCAATAATACTTCCTAAAATTGGTTGGAAATTTCTCATAGTTCAACCTCCTGTCTCGATGTAAATTTCTCTCAGCCTAGCATTTTCTTATGTCTAGTCTCTAATTCTTGATCGATGTTGTCCTGCAATTTGTCTTCTTCACTATCAGTTGTTTGATCGTCTTTTTCTGCATGGTGTTGAGCTTGGATTACTTGATTCCACTTATCTACTTTGTTTTTAAAATTGGTTTCTTGGCTAGCTTCTGGTTGGCCTTGATACTCGTTCTGTGACAAGTTAACCAAATGATCGGCGCCTGGAAATAGTTTAAATTGGAACGCTTTTGTAGCTTTGACCGGCCGCGCATTACTAAAGATTAATAAGCTCTGATCTTCGGGCATGCGCATGATTTCATCAGGGGTCATCAGGGAACGGCTCGTATAGCTGTAACTATCGCTCTTACTATGGCTTTCTTCCTTACTATGACTGGTACTCTCACTGCCCGTTTCGACTTTCACGGTCGATTTTCCTAACAGATCACTAAAGTATTTAGCGGTCACGTCATTAGCGGCGTTTAAACAGATTTTAACGGCGTGATTCCCTAAGATACTTTCGGCTTTATCCTTGCCATACAAGGCTTGAAGCTGGGTTAAGGTCTGACAAATGGTTGTCACGCCAATACCGTAACCCCGGCAAGTTGCCAGGAACTCTTCATACTTCGGAAACTTACCTAAATTGACAAATTCATCAAGGATAAAGTCCACTTGATGGGGTAATTTGGCGTGATTATCGGCAGCTAATTTGTATAATTCATCAAACAATTGTGAGAAAAACAGATTGATGAAGCTTTCGTAAGTGTTATCCATCACCGGGATAATCACGTATAGGACAACTTTTGCATTGCCAATTTCTTTTAAGTCAAAGTCCGAAAAGCTGGTAAAGTCGGCCACTTCTTGATCGACAAACTTCGAAATGGTTGCCAGCAAGCTCTCAATAATACTGGCTTTCATTTCCCCTTTCGCCTTTTTAAAACCTAATTCATAAGCACGTCTCGCTGGATCGGACATTTTCAAATCCAGGAACAAGGTATCTAACGGACTATCTGCGCCCTTTTCTTCGGCTTCGACATCATTTTCCTGTAAGACTTGGGTTACGCCCGCCAAGTTCCGTTGCTCTGGCGACCGGTGCTTCATGACAAACAAAATGAGTGCCTTCAAAAGTTGACGTTGGGTACTGAACCACACGTCTTTCTTGCCTTCGGCATTTTCACTCTGGACGATCTTAGTGGCGACGGTTTCGGCTTGAATATCCCGTTGAATATAATCAAAGGGATTGTAGCGGTCACTGTGCGCCATGTTGGCAAAGTTGACGACATGCACTTGATAACCTTGGGCTAACTTAACCCCGGCCGTTTTTTCGTATAATTCACCTTTCGGATCGGTGACGACAATACTGTTCTCCGTTTCGTTAAACAGGTTGGTAATCACGACTGATTGGGTCTTATACGAACCGGGACCCCCGACCACAAAAATATTCCGGTTGGGTTTGGTTGAGTTGTTCTGATAAACAACCTGCTTATCCACGATTCCTAAAATTGTGCCATTCATGTTAATCTGCCCCCTTCGATGATTTCTCACGATCGACTAATGATTTGAGAACTGCTGCCTTGGTACTGTTGTTAAACCCTGTTGTCAGGTCTTTAGTATTGATACTAAAGTAATGGTCACTCAATTCTTTTAAATCCCCCCAGGTGGCGCTCCCGTGAGTTTCAGTATCGGCTGTTTCCCAAGCCTTGTGCTTACTGTTTCGCTTCAAGGCAAAGTAGATGGTATACAGGATCACCGCCACACTGACAATAATTAATACCGGATTTTTTTGGCCTAAATACAAGTTGTAATAGTGCCAAGGGTGTAAGGCTAATTGCTTTAATACAGTTGGCATATGATCGGCAAAAGTTAGTTTATAGCGTGACAAGGCCATGACAGAGCCAGCTAAAATCTCCGCTAAATACAAGCCAATGATTAGCGTTAGTAGATACGGCCAACTAGCTTTAACGGCATTTAAGAGTTTACTTTTCATCTAATCACCTACGATCTGTTTAATCTTTTGTTGGTTGGTTCCGGAGTATCGTTGCTTGTCATGGATCAAGGTTGGTACTGACGTTAATTGATATTTTTGAATGTAATGGCGATTCTGCGGTTGATTCATGTTGATAAAAACAATGTTATGACTAATGACGTTGTGCCAATAGATTCGGTGAAAAATGGATTGACAATCCGGGCAATCATCGCGATAGAAGAACAACACTTTTTTAGGGTGCTTAGCTAATGTCACGATTGGTCGCTGTTTTTCCACGTGGTTGACATATTGATGACCGGCAAACGCACTAACGGCTAAAACCACCACGATCACCGCTAGGACTTCACCAACCCGCTTAATTAATGTCACTGGCTTTAAAACTACTGCCTAAATTTTGTACCGCGGTGATTCGATTCGTGGTGGTATCGAACGTTACTTGATAGAGCACGGTATTTTTCTGCCAATCATTGTCGCCGCTCTTACTTTCATAGCTCACCACGGCTAAGCCTTTCATGTTCTTACCTTGCTTACTTTGTGTGTAAAGATTGAGTTGATCTAACTTTGCTGAAACACTGTTGCTATCGCCATAAGTCCCCTTTTGAGGGAAATATTGTTGATACAGCTTATCTGAAATGAGACCTTTAACGGCGTCTTTACGTTGACCGTAAGTCTTGGGTTTGAAATTATTCATGACGTCAAAGAACTTGGTGACCACCGTGTTAAAGCTAAGTTCAGCTGGGCTTTTGTCCTTATTATTTTGATAGGTCTTATAACTGTCAATTTGGGTGCTCATTAACTGGTTTTGTTGCTTGCTTGTTTTTAGTTGATCGTTAATTTTGTGCTTATCCTGTTGCAAGCGACTGATCCGTTGCTGGGATTGTTTGATTTGGCTGTGTTGATAGGCGTTTGCTCCCAAAGAAACAATCAAAATAAGACTACCGATAGCCAGCATTAGCACTAAACTTCGTTTCATTGGTTTCTCCTCCTTTATTTTTTGATTGGCCTAGCTAAAACAACATCACCACCAGCCAGCAAGGTTGAGAACGATGTGCCAAATTTGCTTTCATTGACGTGGCCGGTTGTATCGCCACCCTCTTCAATTATTTTGGTGTCTTTGCCTTGCCACTTATCCATCAGAATAGCTGTATGGCCGTTGTTTCCTGCACCTGCACCTTGATTAACTATGACAATATCGCCGGCTTTCGCGTCATTTTCACTGATCTGTTTCAGATATTGATGACTGCCTTTAGCGTCACTGGCCATTGATCCGGTAAACCAACCCATATTGGCTGGCACTTTGTAGCCAGCTTTATTAAGCGTTAGCCAGACAAAGCCCGAGCAATCAGTACCACCGGCTTTGCTAGGATTCTTTAGGTCATGCCCTAAGTCGGGGCTAGGGTGGGTTTGGGTATAGTAGAAGTACCCTTTCATACTTTCAGCTGTTTTGACGATATTATTACCGGAGTAACTCGGATCACTGCTACAACCAAGTTGGTTAATGTCACCGGTACTAGCATTATCGAGCGTATTACTAGATACTGGATCACTGGCACCAAACACTGAATACCAGTGATCGGCATAACCGTATCTTTGGCTTAGATACCATTGTTCCGGGTTTTTGCTCATACCCTCAAAATCCATCAACCAATCTTTGGTCGCTTTGTGTACGTCTGTATACTTAAAAATCTTCTTATTTGACGCATAGTAACTACTGTTCAATTCTTGGTCGAGATAATCTAATTGCACCCCGAGATTTGTGGCTGGTTTGTTTTCTTTTTGGGCTAAATCTTCCAACTTATCTTTTCGGCCATCTAACCACTGGGCTAAGCCTGTCGCTCCAGAACTTGAATTAACAGATTTTGGATCAAGCCGACTTTCTAGTTGTAACACCCCCAAGATACCGGCGGCCGCTTGTGGGGTTGCGCCATACTTCTGTTTCCAATGCGCATAGATATTTTTAGCATTGGACGTCATGTCCTTGCTATCAAGCTGGGTCTGGGTTGCGGTAGTCGAATCATCGCAACTGTTTTCTTGCAATTGACCTGTGACTGCCGCAATTAGCAAGATGATTAGCAGAATGGCGCCGCCCACAATATAAGCAATCAACTTCCACTTCTTTTTCTTATATTCAAACGACAGTACCTGCATTTAATCACCCACTTTTTGCTTGGCTTGATCGACCTGTTTTTGCGCTGCTGATTGATCGCTTTGCGCATTCTTTAAGTCCGACTTAGCCGAATCTACCTTCTTGTCTTTGTCCTTATCTTTACTGCCATCAATCTTGTTGGCGTCGTCTAATTTTTTTTGCGCGTCGCTAACTTCGTTCTTAGCGGAATTGAGGCTTAACAGCGCTTTTAAATACTTAGCTTTAGGACTGTTTACGCCGGCTAACTTGGTTTGGGCGGTCTGGGCGTCTTGCGTATCGTTATGGGCTACAAAAGCTTGTCCGATTCTCAATAGCACGTCTCCATTAGTGGCAAAGGATAATTGGTTGTTCAACGTATTGGTATCGTAGTTGACGATAGCCTTTTCCAGCGATAATTGGTCTTTTTGTTTACCTGTTGCACTGCTTGGTAATTCCCACTTGGCAACTTGTTCACTATCCTTGTTGGCATATGCCGTGTTAACAACCTTGCTCAATTGATTAGGGTCATTATTCAAGGCTTGCTGGTATTGTTTATGCTTCAGGAATGTTTGGGCTTGCTTGCTTGAACTGTACCCGGCCTTTTTCATGGCTTTTTGGGCTTCTGACCACTTTTTATCATTTAAAGCCGTTTGAATTTTCCCGCTATATTTTAATTGCGTGACCTGGGCTTGATTCTGGTTAGCTAGGCTCTGATACTTCCGTTCGTCATTTTTGTGAACTAAACCAATAGCAACAACTGCCACAATCGCAATCCCAGCCACACTTAACCAAAGACGTTGCTTGTTTTTCTGCTGGTTCTGTTCAACTGCTTGCCATTCGTGGTAACTGACAAAATCCTCAACACCGTTAACCACTTCCTTTAACTCATTTAACGACGTAGCTTTAGCTACTTGTTGTAAATAGTCATCCGGGTGTTTGGCCAAGGCTTCTTGGGGATTGCTTAGTAGCCGTTCATAGGGCGTCCCCGTCAAGCAAAACAGAATCAGTGCTTTGTATTTGGCTAAATTGCTATGTTTATCATCATAAGGCATGAGTTCATTGGCCCGGTAGGCGTACCAAACATGTTGCATTGGGTAATACCATAGATTGGCTGGGTTCAACGCAATATGGTACTGACTATCCGTGACCACGTCCTGTCTCATGATTTCCTTAGCAATCGCTGACCGGATCGCTTTATTTTCATGTGGTAATTCCTTTAATGATCTAACCTTATCCGGCAAGGTATAAGTTAAAACAACCTTCTGGTCTTGCTCAACAACATTAACTAACTGCAAGAAATTTGAATCAGCTTGCTTTAATTCGTTTAGCTCGCTTAATTGGTCGTAGCGAAATTGATTGTGATTGAGTTCAAGGATTAACTTGTTTCCTTGTCGTTTGAACGTGCCAACCTCAATATTCAATAGCTGGTTTGCTTTACTCATTTAAAGTCCCTCCTTCCTCTTCGGTGGTGGTCAAGGCGTCAATTTCACTTGGTGTCAGGATCACGCGCTTTTGATAATCCGGTTGTGTGGCGGTCTCACGGTTGTATTTTTCTTGGTAAGCTTCTGGGTCGATTAACCGCAATTCTTCTTCCGTTAGCTCCACCCGCATAAAAGCGCGTTGGCTACCATAGATCATCAGGGCTTCACCTTGTCTACGGCGTTCTAGTAACTTCTTTTCCTTATCCGAGAACGTCATGCGTAGTTTCGTAATCACATCATCAACGCCTTTACCGTCAAGGCCAAAGAATACTTTGGTATAGGAGTTCCCGATGATGGCTTCACCAATATTTTGACCGGTGTCCGTTGTGCCTTCGATCACATCTTGAATTTGTTGCGTCCCGGCAATCGCCCCGGCATTGTACTTTCTAAAGCGCTTGTACGCTTGATGGAAAAAGGTGGCGGCGGCTTTGTGCAGGGTTAAAAAATGAAATTCGTCAACAAACAATTTCTTGCGGCTATGCCGATCTTTCGTGATTTCGTCCCACAAATATTGAAAAGTATTCAGATAGGCGGCTGATTGGACTTCCTGTTCACTTTGCAGCGGTTTTAAATCAAAGGAAATGATCTTGCCCTTTAAGTTGACGTTGGTGTGCCCGTCAAATAGGCTGTTAGAACCATGGGTATAACTGCCTAAGATGTAGTAGAAGTCTTTGACCCGATTGAATTTGTCGGCGTCCTTATCTGCCAATTTTTCCAACTCGTCATAAACATTGGATAAGGTCGGCCACTGATCGTCTTTAATTTCTTTTAAGCGGCTATATTTCAAAACGCCACTGTTGACGTAAGCTTGTTTAACGACATCATCAAGGATTGCCAGTTCAACTTGGGTAATCCCGGTTTTAAGGACTTCAAAGAACCCCTTTAATCGCTGGATTTTATCTTTAACTAGTAAATCAAGGTTTGTGACCGCTTCATCGGCGCTTAAGATTTCTTCGGAAAAGATTTGTAGCGGGTTAATTTTGTACTTAGCATTAGAAGTTAGGTGCAGGACTGCCCCACCTAGGGCTTCGACAATTTTGGTATATTCATTTTCTGGATCAATAATGTAGAGTTGATAGTCTTGAATGGCGTAGCGTAGGATTTTTTGGATCATATAGGTGGTCTTGCCGACCCCCGAGGTCCCGATAATCACTTGATTTTGATTTAGGGTCTTGTTGCGATCCAACATATCCACGGCAATTAAGCTGTTGGTGTCTTTGTTAACCCCTTCAATATCGCTTCTAGGCTTTAAGTCCAAAATCTCGGCGTCGTCAACAGGAAACATGCTGCTGGCAACTTCGGTATTACTCTCTTTATAGGTGTAATCGCCTAATAGATTTTCGTTGATTGGCATAGTCGACCAAAAACTTTGAAAAGTTGCTTTAACGGGCACTAGGGGCTTCATTTGTAGCTTAATCAGCGTATTTTTAACGTTATCGGTTAAATCGTCTAGTTCCGCTAAACTGTTAGCGCGCAGATAAACCAGCATATGTTGGTACACAAATGTGGTAGAATTATCAAGGTATTTATCTAGTTGCATATTGGCCGAATCAATATAATTTTGCAGAATTTTCTTTTTATACGGATCGAACGTATTTAGCTTCTGCGCTTCCTTATTTTGAATCGTCTTTTTGTAATAGGTAATCATTGAATTGTTACTGGCGCTGTCGATATATTGCACAATATCGATAACGCCTTTTTTGCGCTTTAATTCTGATAACCAGTTGCCGTACACCCGCTTGGGATAGTCAGCAATCGCTAACACCCGAATAAAATTCTCCCCCGACTGGACATAGGTAGGGTACTGTTCCCAGCTAAACGGGAATAGTGAATGCAAGCTATCGCGATCAATCAGCTTGGTAAAGTCTTCAACCTCCGGTTTGGGCTTACTACCCGTTTGGCCGCTGTCGCTTTGATGTCTTTCTTTTTTAGTTGGCATAAATAAATCAATGACCTTATCACCAAAACTCATGCTGTTGCCTCCTATCCATTAAAATTGATCAAGTTCTTTAAAATCTCTTGGACTTCCTGACTAGTCAAAACTTTGGCCGTCACATCAAAGTCCGTTAACGCATTTTCAATATCCCGTTTAACCTGTTCGATCTTTTCGTCTAAATGAGTGACGGCTAAGTTTAAGCTTTTAACGCTCTTGTCTTTAATTGGCACCTTAACGATTAGCAGATGTTGCTTAGTTGTCATGTTTTTGGATTCTTGGACTTTAGTAAAGTGATCCAAGTAACTGGCTATGAGCTGGATTTTGAACTGTTGCTCCGGGTGGTCTTTTTGTAAGGCGAGATACCACCGTTTGAGACCATTGAGATAAGCCGTCATATTGACAGGAATTGTTGGTTCTAAGAACTGTAACGTGTCATCAACGCCTTCACCCAACGTACTCATCAGAAACGCGCCATAGTCCTCAAAAACGTCTTGCTGCTCCGTGTCATTTAACAGATCAAGGTTAATACCGCTAATTTCCAAAATCCCGACTAGATTGCCAGTTTTAGTGACTTCATAGTTACCATACATACCCACGACTAAGCTCATATCATCAATTGTTTCTTTCCCGCCATTGATTTTAGGAGGCTGGTAGTCCCAATCTAACTTAGCCTGTTTATTCGTGACTTTGATCTTGTTCAAACGCATTTAATTCACCTCGCTTCTTCGGTTTTAAATAAAACAATTTTTGACCATTGGCATAGCGACGTTTCAGTTTAAAGTTGTCACGCACTTTAATATTCTTCCGTGCCGCAACTGGCCTGATTGTTAAAATAGCCATGACAATGGTCATGGCTAAGACAACAATCACTATTTTTATCAGGACTAAAATCAGCCCATAGGGCGGGATTGCAATAAAAATCAATCCCACTAGTCCTGCCAGTGCCGCATAGCCAAAATCCTTCAAGGTGTAGTCTTTCCAGATCCCGTAATCTTTATCAACGTTTTCTGGGAAGATAAATTCTTTCCCTTTCTTCATTTGGCAGGCTCCTTTTTAAATTAAGTGAATAGACTGTAAACCCAAGGTAATAGCCAGATAATTGCAGCTGCTAGGGCAACTAATCCGGCAACTCGTCCAACCGCATGATAGACTTCGGACTTTTCTCGCGGATCGTCTGCGTCAGGCATTCTTTTGATAATAATAAATAGTGCCACACAAATCCCAACTAACACGACCAACCCGGTTAGAATCCCTTGAATCGTCTTACCAGCATCAGTTAGTTTACTTTTAACTTCGCCACCGTCCGCCGCCAAAACAACCTGGGCGTTCATCAATCCCAAGTAAATCGCAGTAGCTCCAGTAGTTACTAACGCTTTTACTCTGTTGAACTTCATGTTATTCCTCCTTTCCATCGTCTTCTTGTGACCGTAACTGAACTGGCTCTGCTTGCGTTTGCTCGGGTTCACGCTTGTAGAACTTGTCCAATTGTTCCTCGGCTATTTGCTGACTAGGTAAAGGATCAGAAGCTAGTTTCAAACTGCCATTCTGACTGTTAGCTAAGTAATATTCTTTTTCCGATTGGCCTAATTCTTGGGTCTCTAAAACATGCAAGTTATGTTCGTATCGACCTAAAGCGTTATCGACTTCTAAACCATAGAAACCCAAAAAGCCTTCTAAAAAGCTTTCACCAAAAAAAGTCATTTCATTTTTGATCTGCTTATATTGATGAGTGGGCTTTTCGCTCACCAGTTGCTCGACTTTTTTAGCATTGTGGCTATCTTGATGACGATTAAACCAACCGCTAAGTTTTATTGGCTCAATTTTAAGCTGTCGTTTGACCGTTTTTTTAATCATAGCTTGCCGGGCTTCATCAATTGGTCGTCCATCACTTGCCAACCGCGCTTGCAATTGCTTCTGATCCGCTAATTCTTGGTCATCATCAACCACAATGGCTTTTTGATCATCATGAACTAACTTACCTTTAATGCCTTGCCAGCTTTCAACTTTCATTGCCTCACCTCCTTATATTTTCTTTTACTTGGCTGGACATGTTAAGCGACTAGCTTTCCCCTAACCCGCCCTGTAAAATGGATTGTTAGGAGGGTGACACCTAGAAACTGTGATTCTAGGTGCTGATCCCCGTTAGCACCTTTATTGCTGACGAGGACGCCCTCTTTTTTTGTTTGTTTCTTGATCCATTCAATACCTTCTAATGAAATTAGTTTAACTGTACCAGTTTCCATTAAATATTCTTTGGGCATGTTATTGGGGTGTCGTCTCAACCATAGACTTACGTACGAGCGGTCATGCCCCAGTTTGATTCCGGCTTGAGATAAACTAATCCATTCGTGTTTTTCAGTCACATGTAGGGAGCTCCTTTCCTAATGATTGATTCAATTGTAGCACTTTTTGAACACGAGTGTGTACATTTTATTTTACATTTTGATTACAAGTGCAACCCACCATCTTCATGCCGATTACGAGTTTGATGTTGCCGCTGCTTTTTCGTCATTTCCCATTCCGTCTCTTTTAAGCCTCTTAATTGTTGTTTTCTTAGATAATCCGTGTTCTTAGCATATAAGATGGTTATTAAGGCTTCGTCCAAAATATTAGTTAGGTAATTTTTAGGACTGGTCTGGTGGTAATTAATGGCCTGATAGTGCTTAACTTGCTCTTGCTTATATTGGTCAAAACGGGTTGCCTGATGTTTCAAGCGGGTTTGCACGGCTTCAATTTGTTTGTGATTCAGCTTAGAATCTTGACCACATTCACCGATAAATAATTGGCAGGTACCATCGTGTTTTAAGACCCGTTGTAATCGATGATCTTTGACGTCCTGCAATTCGATTTTACCTAATAAGTAATTTAACCCCGCCTGGTGTTGCTGATTAGTAAAGACCACAGGTGGTTGGTGTTGTAATTGTCTAAGGTCATCTACACTCAATGGTTTTAATTCTGGATCATAATAAACCACGGCGGTATAGATTTGTTCCTTGTCAATCATATCTAGCTTATCTAAGTCACTGTCAGGAAAAGCGGTCATTAAAATACTGTTGTATTGGGTCTGAACCACCGTCTTCACTTCCCTAATAACCCGTAAGTCTTTCACGGCTTTCGAAATTAGTTCTAGTTCGTTAGATTGATAATCGGCTAGTATGCCCCGATCAGTATGTTTCAAATCGGCTAACTGGTGTCCATGTTTGGCTAGTACCGCGGTCAATTGCTTCTCAATCGTCTGGGCTTGTTGATTAACTAACTGCCAGCTGGTATATGGTCGCTTGGTAAAGGTCAACAATTGTTGGTTCAATAGATCACTTCTAATGTCTGCTAACCGTTCTGCTAACTCACCGTCTTTAAAAATAGTTTGTTCACTATTGGTTTCTTTGATTAATTCACGCCTTTGTGCTTGTGTGGTCTGCTCAAAATCAACTGTTGGATAGAGTTTCTTAGTTGCTCGATCAACCACTTTATTTAACAATTGGTTAGCTTGTTCTAACGACATGCTCTGCTGATCAATCGTGAGTAATTTTTGAGTCACATCTTCGCCAATCGCGTGTTTAATTAAGAGGCTATTTTTCCAATTGAATAGCATACGTTCTTTATCATCTAGGTGTTCCAAGTCCACATAGGTTTTTAGTTGCTGACTTAGATCACGAATTGTGTGTTTTTCGGAGAAAGAAAGCTCATCGGTCAAGGCGTCAAAATGTTCATGATTTCTAATCTTTTGATCAAGATTATGATACTTAGCTTGCGCCTTTCTTTGCTCTTCAACTTGCTGGTTAAATGCTTTTCGCTCGTGTCGTTTGCTATTGATTCCTTCGTGCTGGGTTGGTGTATCATCTATTCCCTGCTCAATAAATGATTTTTCACTGATCCGATCTGGAATATTTTTTTGCTCTAAAACTTGATTAACACTGACCGCCCAGTTGTGACGCCATTGATTGATTTTTTCTTTTTTATCCCAATCCACTAGCCAAATTTTCCTTTGTTTAGGAAAACCACTTTTGGTTAAAAGTTGTTTGCCATTTGTATCTTTAATGTACTGCGTTTTTGCTTTAAGTCCCCAAGAACCATCTGGGTTAAAAGGACGGTTCGTTAACATGACATGAGCGTGCGGATTATCTGGGTGATCTCGGTGAATTGCGACATCAGCCACCATACCTTGATCCACAAAGTTTTCTTGCACGTATTTAGTCAATAATTCTTTCTGTTCATCTTCACTTAATTCAACCGGTAAGGCTACGTTAAACTCTTTAGCGTAGCGTGAATTTGATTTTCGATCTTTCTTTTCAACCTCGTTCCATAATTTCTGCCTGTCTTTTGCCCATTCTGGCGCATTTTTTGGGGTCAAAATATAACTTTCTGGCATAACTGAACGGGTATAAAAATAGCTTCTTCCTTCTTTATCATCAAATAGTTTTTCACCACTTCTATAAGCGGCACCGGCAACGGCGCTACGTCCTTTACCAGCACTAATATTAGAGAAACTTATGTGGAAGATTGCCATGTCGATCACCATCTTTCTTTTGGTTTTTGGGTTTGATTTTGTTGTCGCCAACGGCGACTTCTAATACAGGTTTTAATGGGTTTAGCACAACATAGAATCCATTCTATGTGTAAGTGCGCATTGACCTCGTTTCACTCGGACTTCTGATTCCCTTATATTTACTTTTAGTGTACGCCTCACATTTAACTTTTTCAATATTTATGTTGACTTAAATTGTATTTAATGTTATTATTTACAATAATTATACATAAATTTTATAGGAGGAGTTAATATGACCCAATCGGCATTGGAAAAGCAAGAAGCTAAATTGAAACAGCTTAATCAAAAGATCAAAGCTGAAAAAAGTAAGATTGAACAAAATCTTGGCAAGCAAATTATTAAGTCATCAAATTTAGACTACGCCAATTTGTCTAATCAAAAGATTAAAGACCTCGCTCAAAAAATAGCAACGATTTTAAACCATGAACCAAATAACCAATTGTAACTAAGTGGTGATGATGATGGCTAATCAATACGAAAAACTGGTTGCACAAAAAGCTCGTTTAAAAGAGAAAATGGATCGGGAAGATTTTAAATTACGACAATCTAAATACTATGAAAATCGTCAAGCCCGCAAAGCCCGTTCCCGGCGGTTAATTCAAAAAGGCGCCTTGTTAGAAAAATACTTTCAAGCGGATAATTTATCAGTAAAACAAACCGAAGAACTTTTAAAAACATTTGCCGATTATGTCAATGCGCATAAACCAAATAAGCTAAAAAACGATCAACCTAGTAATTAGGTCGATCGTTTTTATTTTCTGCGTCATTCATTGGATTTTTAATTTTTAAATCTGAATTATCTTTAACAAAGTCTTTGAGTTGATTTTGAGTTCTCTTACTAATTTCTTCTTTAACCATTTCAAGCTCTAATTGGTTCTTTTTTTTTTAGCTTTTTTGTACATCTCGTTCAACTCATTAGCACTCAGTTTTTTGTCTGCTCGAATCTCTAATCCTTGAATCGCATTGTCATACGTCCACTGTTTAATTTTATTCATGTCATTAGTCCGGTAATAATCAGCAATTAAATCGTTCCAATGATCCCACTGATCTAATGGGACATTGATTAACCCAGCGCCACCATCAATCATGATTTTATTGGCGCTTATAGTGGCTGTCCGTTTGTTTCCATCCCAAAAGATCTGTTGTCGCATATTATGATACAAAACTGTCAAAGCTTTATCAGTCGTAGTTGTCTGGGAATTAGCCAATGTTTTTTGTAAAAATATTTGTTCCTCTTGTTCATCAACCAAGGGTGGCTCAAAAAACTCTTCGCTTCCTAAGTCGACCCCACCTTGTCCTTGCCGTAGCTCTCCAGGAACTAAGGCGTCTTCCGCTGCCACAATCTTGTTGATTTGCTTTTCCATGGTTAACGTTAATGGCTCATTTAGCGTGGTGATATATTGCCAACCACGTTTTAAATTAACAATCGTTAACACATCTTCTACTGGCACCCCGGCCACACTCATACCGTCCATGATGGTTTGCGTTTGTGGCAACGTCGTATTGACACCCTCAAAGCGAGAATTTGTATGCACTAACTTAGTAAAGTTTGAACGTGCAAATCGTTTGTTTTCTGCGGGGGTAAAATGATATCGATCCTCATACACTTGATTTTTAGTCATGTTCTAGCCTTCCTTCTACATTTTTTCAAATATTGTCCTTCTGTGTTAGATCACAAAGTGTTTTTCGTTGATGATTTGTTCTTGCCTCTTATCCAACACGTACGTGTATAAAGCGTCAAAGAGCTTCCGTTTGTCCGGGTCGGGATTATCCGCCGCTTGCTGCCAAAGTTCCTCAATATCAACTGCCCAGGGGTCAGCCAACAATTGCTCTATCTTTTCGCCTGCTTTGAGTGGTTTATTCATTTGAAAAGCCCCCTTCATGTTCAGCTACTTATCCATTATGTGCCGTTTAAGCCACTTATTTGCTATTCTAAGCGCTTTTAAACTGTCTCCAGTGTAATTAGTCCTCATGCAATTAAAACACTGGATATAAGCTTGTACAGGCCATTAATTCCAAGCATGATCGTTATTAGCCTTTTCGGGGTGCTTGGCGGCATAATCTCTAGCAGCTTGTTTATTCCACCAAACCCCAAATAGATTTTGCATGGTGCCGTATAGGTAATTCTCAACGTCGTTGATATGTTTCTCATTACTTCTAAGGGCGTTAAAGTAGCGTCTTAAAGTCTTGGTCATCAAAGGCTTTAGCTCTTCATCGTCTAGTGGAATATAGACCCCAATATTTTGATGTTCCTTTTCGACTGCGTACTTGGCATTAAGAATAATCCCGATAAACCGACGCATTTGTTGTGGGGTTCGGCACCAAAAGCTAAGTAATTGAACCGCTTCGGGTTCTAAGAAAACTGGTAACCCACTGTCTTCATCAGTTAGAAATTTATCAGCATGCGTGACCAAGTCTCTGTTTTGTTTTTCAATTTCTGCTGATGAAAAATGAGCTGTGGAAAAGTCCAACTTTTGAGTATCTATATTGTATCTATTAGTATCTATGTTTTTAGGATCTTTATATAGATTGCTTTCGATTTTCGAAATCCCGCTCGTAGCAAGGGATTGTGCCTTATTGTCGACGAACTCATGCGGACTTTCGATTTTCGAAATCCCGCTCGTAGCAAGGGGTTTAACGGTGTCCCGCGGACTTTCGATTTTCGAAATCCCGCTCGTAGCAAGGGATTTCGCCTTATTTTGACCATATTCGCCACGTAAATAGACATCGGTAGCTTTAACATCAAGCTTGGAAAGATATAAACGATTGGGTTCATTCTTTTTGGTTTTGGGGTTAAATCCCATTTGGGTTTGCTTTAATAGATTGGCTGTTTGTAATTCTTTCTTGATCTTTACTGCCTTTTCAGTGGCACAGTTAAATAAGTCCTGTAATTCCTTGACGGTGAAAATAAAATAAACGTGGTTATCTTCATCAATCCAGTTATTTCTTAATGAATACTCTAGCCGATCTTTCAGTACCATATAGGCAAGTTTGGCGTCACTACTTAACTTTTTATATTGATCGCCATACATCAACACCTTAGGAAACTGGAAAAATAGGGCTCCATAAACATTGTCAGCTTCATAGTAATTGAAATTGTTTGATTCTGTCATCATAAAAACTCCCTTTCTTGACTGACACACGCTGTCTCAAAAGAGAGTTGCTAAAACATTTGATTTGCTTTAAAATACAAATCTGATATGCTCTAACTGAATTACAAAGCGAACATTGGTAGTGAACGTCTTTGTAACTTCACCAGCATGTGTCTATCTGGGTTGCCCATACGGCAACTTTTTTAATTTCTAACAACAAAAATGGACTAAATAGCTTTGCTTAGCTACTTAGTCCATTGGATTTAATTTGTTTTTAACTATCCTTTACTTGTCCTTTAGGACTGGTTTGCGGTATAATTATCTTACAAATTAAGAACAATGTTCAGTCGATTTTAACTTGCCGGTCTAAATCGACTGAATCTAAGTAGCTGTCTTGGAGCTACTTGCTAAACCTAAAATCCCTGATTCCTCGTGAATCGGGGATTTTTTCTGCTTAGCTTGATCTTTGTATTCGGTTGTTAAATTAATCTTAGTCTAGCATAGCGCTTACTTACCGGCAACTTTATTTGGTCTTATATACTTTGCCTGCCTTTGGCTGGAACCAATAAGCGATTGAAGAGACTAGCAAATATTCAAAAAGTATAAATACTGTAAAATGCTTTGCTACATTAATGTCAAAAGCACTAAATATTAATAGGACGATTAGCCCGCAGAAAAAGGTTATGATTATGGATAACACTTGCAGAATCCTGACGACAATGCGACGGTTGCCACTGATTCTTTCAAATAGGACTTGTAACCAATATTGCAGTGGAAATAGCCACTGACGAATTAGAAAGCGATCATCTATTCGACGGTTTTTGAAAATTCCAATTATGGGAACTAACCAAAAAACAATTAGACAAACACCCAAGAACATAATACTTATCTCATCATTCAACATGCACACCACCTTTGTTAGCTATCTGCTAAACAATTAATTAAATAATTTATTTCTTAATTAAATTGCGTCTATGATTGAAGCCAAGAACTCTGAACGATTTTTAAATCCGTTTTGTCGGGCAGCCTTGTCCATCTTGTTAAGCTGACTTTCGGTAATTGAAAAGGTCACGGAGCGTTTGCGTTCTACTTCTTTCCGACTAATGTTTTTCAAAAAAGCTGCTGCATTGTCTTTCCTGCCATCTTTCAATGTTGTTTCGTAATTTTCTCTCATTTCTTCGTCTTTTTTTTGGTTGAATGTATCTAAACTCATAATCTAACTCCCCTTACTTAGTTTTATTGGCTAATTGTTGAAAAAGCTGGTCGGCTTGTTCGATGAATTTTTGGTTTTGTTTTAAAACGGATTCATCCTGGTTGGCTAACTCAAATATTGAGGCGTGTCTTGCAGTAGCTTTATTAAATAGTTCCCGTTCAGGGATTATAGTTGCTACCGTTTCATCATTCTCTATATGTTTTAGCAAATCACGCGACATGCTTGTATTGTGTCTGATCATATTAGCAACAAAAAAGAGTTTTGCGTCAACATAGGTTTCACCAGTTCGATAATCAAAAAGTGACTTTCTGAATTTTTCTAAGCGAGTTTCCAAGTCGAACTTAGCATTGTAGCCATGTTCACTAGGGGTGATGGGGCTAAGTAGATAATTACTTATAGCAATGGCATTTTTAGTGATGGTGCCGAAATCCGGGTGTGTATCAATTAAGATATAGTCGTAGTCAGTTAACCTTAATGAGTTGGCGTTGTTTTTAAACCACATGAACAACATCATTTCTTTGTTACTGTTGTTTTCTAGATGACTTCCTAAAACATCGAGGTCTATAAAACCGGCGATTAAATCTAAGTTAGGTGCTACCCGGTCAATCGCAACTTTTTGGGCATTTTCTTCCTTAAACGCTTCAGCGATTGTGTTGGTTCGCCTCGTTTTTTCAAAAACAGTTGTTAAATTGCACTGATGGTCTAAGTCAATTAGTAGAACTTTTTTACCATGTTTGGCTAACCAATCACCATAATTCAAGGTCAAAGTTGTTTTACCAACCCCGCCCTTGATAGCAGTAAAAGTAATAATCTTCATTTCAATACCTCCTTCGATTAGCTAAATTATACCACTAATAAACAAATAAATAAACAATTTATCAAATAATGAAGGCTGATGTTTATTTGTTTTTAAATTCCATTTTATAAAGTTCTTGGTTGTTTGCATTCAGTAAGGCCTTAAAGCGTCTTTGTTGAGTACGCTCACTGATACCTGTTTTTCTAGCAATCATTTTGTACGTCATGCCTTGTTGACGTAGCTGATAGGCTAGTCGCATTTGTTCATCAGTGTAGGTCTGTGGCCGCCCCTCTCTAAAGTGTGGGTCGTTTCGTTTAGCATATGCTTTGCCTTCTTGTGTTCGAGTAACGATCATATCACGTTCAAACTGCGCAAACGCACTAAAAATCGTAAAGATTAATTGTCCGGTAGGGGTGTTATCAATCAAGCCCATATTGAGAATATTAACTTTAATCTCGCGGTTAAATAGGTCTTGGATTATATCAAGGGCTTCTCTGGTATTCCTAGCAAAACGGTCTAACTTGGTTACAATCAAGGTATCGTCTGGGTTAAGTTGTTGCAATAATTTGGTAAATTCTGGTCGCTCTGTAGTAGTTCCGGTAAATTTCTCCTGATATATTTTGTCTGCCCCTGCTATTCTTAGTGCCTCAAGTTGATTTTCTAGCTTTTGATCGGTGGTACTTACGCGAGCATAACCGTATTTCATTTAATGTCTCCAATCTGATTTGAATTTTTAACTAGGAACTTTTCGTACTAAAAATGCACCTTATTTGTGACGGTAAGTTATGACGCACACTAGTGCCTTTAATTATAAGGCCAAAAAAACAGCGACACAACTGTTAAGTTATGGCCTGTCTAGTTCTATTAATTATAAAATTTGTTAAGCAAATTCTATAATTAATCCGAACAGAAATTAAAAATTCCAAAGTAATCTCTTACAGTTGAAAATATCTTTCACATTCTTAAAGTTGGCACGGTTCACAATTATCAATACAAGAACTATGAAGAGCTAGAATCTGCCATTACAAACTACGTAGGTTATTACAATCAGCGTCGTATCAAAACAAAATTGGATGGTATGTCCCCGGTAAAATACCGGGAATATACCAGCCAATTAGCAGCTTAGAAATTCACTCCAATTTATGGGATTCACTTCAAATAGATTTGTGGTAAACACTATTTTAATCAGAATAACAGATTAACATGGGATCAAGCCCTGATATGGAGATGTAGTCTCTGTTTACAACATGCTTATCAGCTTTATTAATCTTGCTTGATTAATGTAGACATTCCTTGTATTGCCGGCATTAAAAGGTAATCTTATTAAACATCGAAAATGAATTTGAGTACAAAAATGGTATAATAGACTAGATTTTCTGTGAAAAAGTGCAAGATTAAGATTGAAAAGTGAAATTATTAAATCTAGCGACACAATCGAAATATATAAGTAAGGTCAGCAATAAGTGCTGACACTTTTATGATTAAACATAAAGAATGGAGTGAACTCAGATTACACTAATTGGTATTATCATTCCCGCGCTAAATCCGGATCAAGCCTTGATTCGCTTAACCCAAGACATTTTAACGGCAAACTTTACGCTGAGCCAGCTCGTCATCGTGGACGATGGTAGTGACCCGGCCCACCAACCCGTTTTCGATCAATTAAACCGACTCAAGAACGCCCCAATTACCGTCCTGCACCACGCGCACAACCAGGGTAAGGGGGCCGCGCTTAAAACTGGCTTTCAATATTTTGCCGATCATTTTCCGACTACGACCGGCGTGGCCACCTTAGACGCTGACGGCCAACATACGGTTGGCGCGTTAAGTCACTGTCTGCACGCGTTTGCCACGCACCCCGACCGTCTAGTTTTAGGCGTGCGGCGTTTCACGAACAACGTGCCGTTTCGTAGCCAGTTCGGTAACCGTCTGACCAGTCAACTGGTTCGGCTAATCGCCCATCAGCAGATCAGTGATACCCAGACTGGATTACGGGTCATCCCGATGTCGTACGTCCATCAATTACGGCAATTTACCGGTGACCGTTTCGAGTTTGAATTTGAAATGCTGTTGGCCGCCCAACGGTACCACGTTAAAATTTTTGAGCAACCGATCCCAACCATCTACATTGACGGCAACCAGTCGTCGCATTTTCGCATCATCCGTGACTCGTTGGCCATTTACGCCCAATTTTTCAAATTTGCGGCGAGCAGCGTCGCCTCATTTGCGGTCGACATCGTTTTATTCGCGGTTTGTCTGCTATTATTGCGCAACTCACAGCTCCACAGTATTTTAATTGCCACCGTAATTTCCCGCTGTCTTTCCGCCGTGGTGAACTACGGTCTTAACCGCCGCCTCGTCTTTAACCGTACCGGTCACCAAACGTTCGTTAAATACGCAACGTTGTTTTTAGTTCAAATGCTGGCTTCCGGTTATCTGACCGGGGGCTTAGCGCACTTATTGGCCGGATTTCAAAGTCCAACGGTTCCCTTACTAGCCAAGATGATTGTTGATAGCTTGTTATTCTTGATCAGTTACCGCATTCAGCGGGACGTTATTTTTCGCGAGGTGCCATCCAATGACGACCACTAAAAAGATCACGTACGTATTAGCAATCGTCCTATCCGTCATTTATTTGATTTGGCGAGTGGGCTTTACCATTCCGTGGCATGCTAACTGGTTTGCTCTGATTTTCGCACTGTTATTAGTGGGCAGCGAACTCTTATCCAATTTTACGGCCTTCATCCTGATCTTTTTTCGGATGCTGGCCAAGAAAAACGCTGCGCAACTCGTCGTCCCGCCGTTGGATCCCGCCGATCCGTTACCAGCGGTTGATTTGATTATCGTCACTCACAACGAGGACGTGGCGCTTTTACGTAAGACGGTCAACGCGGCCACCTTTATTGACTATCCGGACCAACAAAAACTCAACATCGTGATTGCCGACGACCAAAACCGGCCCGAGGTGCACGCGTTAGCCCGTGAATACGGCGTTCAGTGGCTTGGAATGACCGACAACCATCACGCCAAGTCGGGTAATATCAACCACGCCTTAGCGCAACTGCATGCCCCCCTATTCGCCATTTTTGATACCGACATGATTCCGTTCAGTGGCTTTCTGACCGATACCGTGCCACTCTTCACTCAAAATTTTCGCGACCGTGCGAATCAGGACCATGCCGTGAAACCACTCGGGTTCGTTCAAACCCCGCAGAGTTTCTATAACGCCGATATTTTTCAATTTAATCTTTTTTCCGAAAAGATTATTCCGAACGAACAGGACTTCTTTTCCCGGGACGTCAACGTGCTGAACGGTAGCAACGAAACCGCCCTGTTTACCGGTTCCAACGCCCTCTTTTTACGCGAAGCGGTCGACCAAGTTGGTGGGTTTCCAACCAACACGTTAACCGAGGACTTTCAGCTCGGCGCCGAAATCAACATCGCCGGTTACACTAGTCTGGCCACGTCCAAGCCCCAGTCGAGCGGCATCACGCCGATTGACCTCAAGGGCGTGATCAAGCAGCGCACCCGCTGGGCTCGGGGCGTGATTCGGAGTTGTCGCAATTTACACATCTTTTTAAACCCGAAGCTTTCGTTTAAAAACAAGCTGATTTTGATCAATTCTTACCTCTACTGGTGGTCGTTTGCCCGCCGCATGATCTACATCATCGCGCCGATTCTTTACGCCTTGTTTCAGATTCAGGTGGTCAAGGCTAATTTCTGGGTGTTAATGATCATCTGGGCACCGGGATACTTTCTACTGCACTACGTTCTAAAAGATACGTCCGATGCGATTCGTAACGAACGTTGGGGCGAAATTCAGGAGACTTTTTTTGCGCCCTACCTCTTCATTCCGGTGATTCTGGAAACCCTGGGCATTCGCGCTAAAAAATTTAAGGTGACCGATAAAAATACGTCGTTCTCGTTCCGTGATAAACTCTACATTTTACCGTACCTCGCCCTGTGGCTAATCACCCTGGTGGCGATTATCAAATTTAATTATGGTAAGTTCGGTTCCGAAATTTTGATTGGTAGCGTCATTACCTTTTGGCTTTTGATGCACTTCATCAACCTAAGTTTCTGCCTCTTTCTGGCAATGGGGCGGCCTGTTTATCGTAAAACCGAGCGTTTCGCTCGTCAGGTGAACGGTCTGGTTCAAAACCGGAACACTTGGCTACCACTAACCACCATCGATACGTCGGAAGGTGGGCTTTCATTTACCCTTACCACTCCTGATTGCAATGCCTTTCACCTGGGACAACGGATACACCTACGCTTAACACCGGCCAATCAGCCCGCGATTAATTTAATTGGGACCGTACGCCGAATTAGCGACGACCGCGACACCGTTTACAGCGTGCAGTTAAATGCCCCTATCGGAAAGACTCGCAACCAGTATTTACAACTAATTTACAACGGCTTCAACGCTGCCCTACCGCAACAGCAAGATACCTGGATCACACTGTTTGACGAGCTTTACATCAACATCATGGTGCGAGTAAAGGAGTTGAAACGACGGCTTAGCCGTTTGACCCGTTCATAAAAACTCTTTGAAGCACCACTACTTATCATTAACGAGGTTTTAAAACATGGCATGGTTCGGTTTATTAATTTTCATACTCGCCCTGATCGGCTATAGTGACGCGGTCCGCTACCTGGGCGTTAGTCCGTATTTATCCTGGATCACGGCCATCCTACTGCAGATTGTTATCGATTACCTGTTCGCAATGGTGGGACTGCTCCGATTAGGTCTCACCATCGTGACCCTTACTGGGGTCCTACTGTTAGTGATCCGCTTAATCGACGGCTTCTTCGGTAAGGGCCGCCTTCCGTTTGAAGGACTACACTTATTCGATTTTTGGATGCTCGGCCTTGGCTTTTCGATGGCCAATGTGTTGCGCCACAGCCCGCTGATCCACTATGATAACTTTTCACACTGGGCATTGATCGTTAAATTTTTAACGTTTGAAGGTCGCTTGCCCGGGGCACACGATTCGATTATTCAATTCACATCTTATCCACCGGCAACCGCCTTATGGTTGACTCAGTTCGTCACCTGGGTCGGTTTCAGTGACGGCACCATGTTAGTCGCCCAATTCATCCTAATTTGGGCGGCCACCTACGCCATTTTTGGCATTCTCCGGGACTGTTCGCGGGGACTACTGTCACTTATCTTGTGCTTCACGATTGCCTTATCATACGTTTTTAACATCGCCATCCGGTTAAACAACTTATTGGTCGATTACGTCTTACCAATTATCACGGTTGCCGCACTAGTTGGCATCTACCTCTACCGGCAGCGCCCTCGTTTATTACTCGCGCACAGTGCCGTCTTTATTTCGGCGCTGATGCTGGTCAAAAACTCGGCCACCTTCTTCGTAATGATCATTGCGACGGCCCTGCTCGTCGTCTTGATTCAGCAGACACGAGGACACTGGTTGCAGCGAAGCTGGCAAGTCGGCTGGCGCTGGCTATTAACCGTGGGGGGGGACTACTGCCCTTCCTGTGGTGGCAGCAACACGTGCATCAAAACTTTACCGTCTCCAAACACG